>RJWJ010029474.1:0-20600 GCA_004363605.1 Indri indri
GTGAGCCACCGCGCCCGGCCTAAAATTTGTATACATTAGAATCACATGGTGTTGTCAACCTAAAGGAAGAAACTGATGCAAAATTAACATAAGTAGAGTTTATTTGGGCCAAGGTTGAGAACTGCAGCCTGGAAGACAGATTCAAGTTACCCTGAATATATGCTTCAATTAGCAGCAGTTACAAGTGGGTTTTTAAAGGAAAAATAAGGGGCAGTTCTTAAATTGTTTGCCAAAAATTTACATTAGAATATTACAATAGCATAAGCTATTGATTGGCTATACATTTTTTTTTATTATAAATTCCATGAACATGAAGATAATGGGTGAGGGTCACATTGTGCAACCTGTGGTAACATTTTAGGTAATTTATCACTAGTCTGGAAACTATAGGGAAGGAAAGGAAAAACAAAATATTTTAAAAAAATTATCCCCAGGCACTGCTTCAGGGAACATGACAGAAGTTTCACATTCACGTCTCTCTGGGCCTGATAAATTTTGCATACCTCACATTCCTCTGACTGCTCTGAGCCGTTTTCTTTCTTAGCGTGTTTTTAAAAATCCTGACACCCAGGTTGCACACTATGCCACTCATATCAGAATGTCAGAGGGTAGCAGTTAGGCATCATTATTTTAAAAAGTGTATGCATATGATTCCAATGTGCAGCCAAGTTTGACAACTGCCGTTTCACACCATTTTTCCTTGCTCACTATGCTCTATTTTTACTGGTGTTCTTTAAGTTTCTTAAAGGTATTGTGGTATAATAAACAATATACATGATCTTTGTCCTCATTTTCTGGCACAGAGTTTCAAAAACCCTTGGAATTTCCTGAGTGATGGGAGTATCTTTGTAGACCTAATGAAGATACTCCCAGTGGGCCCCTAGATAGCTTCAGGATCGGGGCTGGTCCCTGGAAAGGATGAAACCATTGGAACTTTGACCTAGCTCAACCTCTTGGGTGGACAGACAGACTAGGGATTGAGTTCAATCACAAGCCCAGTGGTTTTGTTAGGTAGATAGTGAGAGATTCTGGGTCTCCTAGGGAAGAAAGCGGGTGCTGTTGCCCCCATTTTAGCCCTGCCCAACCCCAGTTCTCCATACCTGGGGGAGGAGGGCATACTCTGCAAATCTGCCAATCAGA
Organism: Indri indri; assembly: GCA_004363605.1. NCBI lineage: Eukaryota > Metazoa > Chordata > Mammalia > Primates > Indriidae > Indri > Indri indri. The sequence continues at coordinate 1,141 of RJWJ010029474.1, forward strand.
ACTTGGCACACCAGCTGCAAAAGAATGCAGAGGACTCTCTAGCCCAAGGGCCAAGCCACATGGTTACCATAAAGTCCGGAAAGTGGCCTAGAACCCACATGTGTAGTTAAGGCTCAGGTCATGTGACTCCCAACTGTCTAATCAAAGTGGTTCCATAGTGACCTCTGAACCACAGGAGAGGTCCCTATTCAGACACTATAAAATAAGACTCAGACTATAGCCAAGCTCTCTCTCTTTGCCCTTCCTTTTGCCTGCTCTGCTGCAACATGGATCTGGTCATCATCCATGGTGTATTTACCATGCTCTGTGAACCTATATTTTGCTCTTGCTCTATTATTCTGTGTTTCTCTCCTCAATAAACCTCACTTTTGTGCTTGCCTAACTTTGGCATGTCCGGTCATTCTTTTGCCATGAGCACACCAAGAACCAATGGTTTCAGACTGAAACCTAGCAGTTTAATCAATCACACCTACTTGTTAGGTAGACAGCTAGGGACCTCCGGCCCCTCCTAGGGACAAAGCCAGGTGCCCTGAGCAATTGCTACATCTGGGGGAGGAGGGAATGCCCTACATATCTGCTAATCAGAACTTAGCACACCCACTGAAAAAGAATGCAGAGGATTCTGTAGCCCGTGGGCTAAGTAGCACAGGTACAATGGGTTCTGGAAGGTGACCTAGGACAACCTAAGGCTAATTGTCATGTCATTAGCTTCAATCTACATTGTGGTTCACCCCCACAATTGGGCTTTCATAGAGGCTTATGGGAGATCCACATGCCCAGTGAGACTTGGCTCAAATAACTCCCAACTGTCCATCAAAGTGGTCCCATGAAGTCTGAACCACAAGGAGGGCCCAATCTAGACACTATAAAACAAGACCCCAGACTGTGACCAAGTCCTTTTTGTTACAACAAGGGGCCCATTTGTCATCTGTGGAGAATGTATCTTACTCTTGCTCTGTAAACCTATATCTTGCTCTTCTTGCTCTATAATCCTATCTTTTTCTCCTCAATAAACCATGTTTCGTGCTTGCCTCACTTTTGGTGTGATTGGTCATTCTTCAGCCAAGAGCACACCAAGAACCAACATTTCAGACTGCTGACCTGAGATACTTAACGAAACCCCAATATGAACTCTGGTCACTGGAGCTCAATGGAGCTTCCTGGTTGGTGAACATGTTAATGTGCCAGGAGGGTGATATGCCCTGACTCCACTGAGAGAGGGCCTGGAAACTCTGCACGCATGGACCCTTCAAGATTTCACAAGAGGTTTATTTTTTATAATAAAACTCTAATTTGAAGTTTTGCTTACCTGAGTTCATTCTGTGAGTCATTATAGTGAACAATTAAACCTGAGGGGGTCATGGGAATTCCTGGATTGTAGCCAGTTGATCCCAAGTGCAAATGTCTCCTGAGACTTGGAGCTGGCATCTGAAGTGAGGGCAATCTTGTGAAGAGCTGAGCATTTGACTTTTGGAGTCTGATGCTAACTCCAGCTAGACAGCATTAGCATTGTATTGCAGTACACTCAATTGGCGCGAAGCAGTGTAGTATAGGTACCAAAGTCATTTTCAATTGAAGGACCTTGTTATGCTTTTTTTTCCTCTACATATAATATCCTTCAACTATTTTTCACTTAACTGATATTCTAATCCTTTAAATACTGGCGTAATTACTATATCATCAGAATGCCCTTTACTCTCATAATCTTTTACTTCATAGCACTTATTATACTTTATAACTATATGTGTATCTGTATATTGGTCCACTTCACCAGACTGTTGAATTCTATGAGACTATAAATCTCATTTTTTTCTGTTTACCATTGTAGGTTCAGGGCCTAGCAAAGGGCCTGAGGTTTAGGCACTCAGAAATTTTATTTTTTAATAGGTATTTGAGCCAATCTTTAGTCATTAAATGAATAATTTTTTTTTCTACTCAGAAAGCACCTCCAGATTTAGAATTATATACTGAAAATAGCATGAGATTTCTTGTTTTACAAAGCTTGTTTTAAATTTTATCTGTATTATTTAACTAGCCTGTGAAAACTCAGGTAAGTTTGGTCAACTTTTCTGAATCTGAATTTCCTCCTGTCTAAATTGGAGATAACAATTCTTATCTCATAGGGTTATTATGGGAATTGAGGAAAATAACAAGATAAAGCCTCTCACAATGTACTTTAAAAATATCTAGTTTCCATTTTCCTTTGGAACCTCCCAGGGATGAATCCATGTTTTTCCCTGTTCTATAGACATGTATTTATCTTCATTTTCATTCTCTCAATTCTACACTTTTTCCTTCAAGGCCACATTTCCTCTGTCTTCCAAATAAGGAACAAGCTAATTAGACATCTGGATCCCTCCCACAGTGGGCAGGGCTGGCGGTGTCCACTTGGAAGCCCGTCTAGTGACTCAGGTCCACCTTGCCAGTGCTTCCTGAAGAAGATGGCTCCACCTCAGTCTTTCCACATTGCATATCTCATTGGAGCAAAAACATTTTGTGACATCCCTAAATTGCTTTAAATCAGTTTTATTATTAGGTAAAACATACAAGTATGTATTAACTCCTTATGCATAGAGTTCTCAAGTAATTATACAACCAAAATCACATTGTTTAATTAAATCTAAAAACCAAATTTGAATTTACAGCTTAAATTTCATATGAAGATAATGTGTTTTTTGGAACTAAACAGCCTATGTTGATTTTAAGGAGAGAAACTGAATACATCCTGTGTTTAACTTCATGTTGATTGGGTCTTCTGGTTTTGCCCATGATAGACTATGGAGTAATCTTTTTTATTACACTGATTGTATTTTTCTTTTTAATAGTAATCTTACCCTTAATTATCAATTGATTATTTTGTTGGACAAATCAATATAAACATGTATTTGTATAAATAATGCCAACAAAGGAAAATGCTGGTAAACAAAAAGTCCTCTTTCTTGCATTTATATTGCTGACAAACTGTTGCAAGTTGCCATGCACGGTGATAGTATCACCACAAAACAGCATGAATGTGGTGCTGCCCTCCCAGAGCACAGAAGCCTTCTGGTTTGGCATGGCCACAAGGCCACGTTCCACGTGGTGAAAGTAGTCCCTACCCCACCACCTTACTCTTTGTGCACCATGGTAAGGTTTTTACTCACACATTGTGCTCTGATGCTATTTGGCCTTCCTTTGGCCCTATTCCTTTCCTAAATACGCTCTAAATGTGACTACTGAAGTCACTTGGAAGATTTCTGTGGTAAGATGTTCATTTGGACCAGGGGCCTGGCCTGCAGACCTAATCTGGTTCCCCACACATTTTTGTAAATAATGTTTTATTGTAACACAGTCATAGCTAATTGTTTTTATTATTGGCTATGTCTGCTTTCCTGCTATAAAGACAAAGTCAGGTAGTATAGAGATTGTGTAGCTCACAAAGCCAAAAATATTTATCATCTAGCTCTTTACAGAAAGTTTGCTGACTCTTGGTTTAGATGACCAAGATTATCAATGAAATAAAAGCATACTTATATAAAGATATCAGAGAATATGTCTGTGGATCTCAGGTTTAGAAATCTTCATTTATTTCCTTGAAAAAAAACTGGTCTTGAAATGCTCAGAGTGGACCAAGCTATGAATCACTCATTAAAGTTTAGATGTTTCTGGTCTCGGTCCTCTATGCTCCCCTGACACCTACTCAGACCACTGCAGAGCACTTCATCACAGTCTTCTATTAATATTATCCTGCAGCTCAGACAACTGACATAAAAACAGCATAAGAAGCAGACATTGTTATAAAAGATTATCAGAGCAGTAGGGAGAAACTATTTATGCGAAGATACTTGTGAAACTCAGCAGCTTATTTTCTAACTTCCTGTGAAGGACACTCTTAGCGCAGATACTTGAGACATGCTTGCAGAAAAATCTTTCAGAATCCTCCCTTTACATTTAGCTAAACACATATTTATGAGAGGGTTTATGTTGATCTTGTGAAGTAATAGGATGGTATTTTGGCCTTTATTTTCTAAAATTTTTCTCAAATAAAATATATGCTAATCTCTGAGAGCTTGCTTTAAACCTGTAATTTTTTTTTCAAGATCAAAGGAATATTGGCGTTATTTGTTGGCAAAAAGTGAAGTGACTTTCTAGGCATCAAAGCTGTTAAAAGTGTTTTGAAAATACAATTACACTATTCATCTGTTTTCCCTTTAGAACCAGCGTATAATGCATACCAGTTACTGTACTGTGCCTTGGATGGGATGTTAAGATGTAATCTCAGCTGAAATAAATTGAAGTCCCTCATTAGATATTGAACAGTAGCATGAGGGAAATTGGTTTCCTTTAATCTTCCACATAAGGAGGCAATCTCTTTATATGCAAGTAAAGGATTTTGCATATTGATTGTATTTTCTGATGATGAACTTACACGTTTGTAGGCTAAATGACATTCACTATAAAGAAGGCACATAGTAAATATCTATTTTCATAATTTCCTCTAACACATTACTACTCCAGCATGCCAAACACTATAATAGCACAATTCTATCATCTTTTCTCATCCTAATAGTACTATTCTCTTATATCGGTTTATGCTTCCACAAATGCATAAGTAACTCTTATCATTCAAATAAAACAGCAAGGAGATCCCTCTCTTTTGTGTCCAGTGTAAATTCTCATCCTGTACTTAAGGGGATAGGGTGGCCAACTTGCTCTGGTTTGCCTGGACTTTCTCAGTCATAATGATGCAAATTTTAGCTCAAGGAAACTGTAAGTGCTGGACAAAATGGAGGGTCAGTAAATTGAGATTACCAAATGAGTAATTGTTTCATTTTAAACATTTTTAAACATTCACCCATTTGTTTATTTAAACTCTCTGTCTCTTTCTGTATAGATTTATTTATTTATGCATTTTTAATGAACCATTTCAGAATAGGTGGGAGACACTATGCCCCTTTACTCCTAAAAATTCAGTAATTATTTCCTAAGAACAAGTACAGTCTCTTTCATAACCACAATATGTTCAATATATTTATTAAAATCAGGAAATTTGATGTTTATGAAATAGTCTAATTCATAGTACATGTTCAGATTTCATTGAGTATCTCAATAATATTTTTGATAGCTTCCCAAACCCCGCTCTAGATTGTTAGTCTTTTTAATCTTTTTTAATCTGGAAAAATTTATATAGTTTCTCTGTGTTTCTTGTTCTTGATATTTTTGAAAAGTATTAATATAAGCCTATTAATGTGTAGAATGTCCCTCAATTTGATTTTGTCTAGTTTCCTCATGATTAGATTCCGATTATACAGTGTTTAGGTAGGAATACCACCAAGATGATACTGTATCCTCAGTGTGTTGTATCAAAAGACATATGATGTTGGTTTGTCCCAATATTGGTGATGTGGGGAAATATTTTAGATTTTCACCCTCTAGTGTATTTATTGAAAATTTTCCAATGTCATCATTCCTTTCATATTAGTTGCCATTCTGTTGTCATTTTATTATAAGAAAGTGCTTGCCACACATTTTTTAATTTACAAGGAAGCACTGAATTCAGTGTGAAATTTATTGTTATACTTGTCCTATATCCTAGGTTTATTATTTGACTCATCAGCGGTTCCACTGAATAACATTCCATGTGAAATGCAGTGATCTCAGGCCCTTGAGTCTCCTGAAAACAGAGGCAAAATCCACCTAGTTCTTGCCCTTTTGCAAAAATGGAAGGAAAAAGTGTTGTGCTATCAGCAAACATCTCTGAAGACTTCAGAAAATAGATGCCATATATGTTCCACAGGAGGACTCTTCCATAGCTTATGAGCCAACTACATTTATCGACTGTCTCCTGCTTGGAGCACATTTCACCAGATGCTGCTTCATAGAGTATTTCCTTTAATCTATACAAGCACAGCCAGTTGGATCTCTTTGGAGAATACAGCTTACCCCCTTACCTTTGCCCAAAGGATTTTTATTAGTATTCTAAATGCTAATTGCACAGTTTTTAAGATTCGAAGAACAAAAGATATCTAGTAACACATACACATTTTATATATGTGATTCCCTTTTGTGTGCCATGGATCATCAGAAAGAGATGTTTACATAGGCCAGTTTGAAGACAATCAGTGTTCATTTTGTGAATAAAAGAATGCGGCTTTTCAGACTTGGGTAATATATATGCATTTATGTCTTGTTTTACATGCCAAAACATTTTTAGTTGATTGTTTTGACATTTATAGGCATACTTAATTCACGAAGCAGTGTCAAAGTGTACTAACTGCTAAGTGACTGAGGTTTGAAAAACCCTTAATTCCATCTGTGTCATTGTTCCCTCATCTCTAGGGTTATATCAAAGAGAACAAACTCCTAACTCAGGTCTTAAAACTGAAATTATTTGGGTATGTGCATTATAGTTATGATGTCAAAAATAATTTCAGTAATAGTACTGAGAACAAATACAGTTGTCCCTTGGTATTCATGTGGGATTTATTTTAGGACCTACCCCTCCTCCCATCATACCATAATCTACAGATGCTTAAGTCCCTGATATAAAATGGAATAGTATTTGTATGTAACCTAAAAACATTCTGTTCTAGAATTTAAATCATCTCTAGATTATTTATAATAACTAATACAATGTAAATGTTATATAAATAGTCTTTATGCTATAATTTTAAAATTTGTATTATTTTTCATTGTTATATTTTTATTTTTTATTTATTTTTTCCAAATATTTTTGATCCATGGTTGGCCCATGGATAGAGAAGGATGACTGTAATACACTTAGCTATACTCTTTGGAAATTTCAAGTTTGCTTGACTAGTAAGTGTATGGCTTTTTTTCAGGGCCAAATATATATCCAGGCACTGTAGAAGACTAAGTAACAGTTATTGTAGTTTTGACTCCTTAATATGGTAAAAAGAAACGATTATTTTCATGAATCATCTGAAAAAGAAAACAAACCCATGACTTAGTTTTTTTTTTTTTAGCTCTTCTGAAGGAATATCTTTATTATTACATTCCAAACATTCTAAAAACTGCAACAATGCCTTATTGAAATTTAAGAATCTTGTTAACCAGATTCCAATCAAATTCTCTTCTGTCAGTTATCAGTTAAGCCATGACTTAGTTTTCAAAGAGACTTGAGACATTTAAATTATCCCTCTAATCCCTTTTCTAGACTAAGATGGAAAATTGAACTCATTTCCTCATTAGTAAAGTAAAAACCAATGAGTATATTGTTGAATTAGATGAGCACTATTTGCTTTCAGTTCAAGAATACTACATTAGTAATTGCCAAATGCTTAATTATATGCCTTTATACCTAGCACATTAGGCTTACACTAAATTAAAGATAGTTCTTTGTTTTTCCTAGAGGTTTGTTTTATAGTAGGGACCCATAATATAATCATCAGTTTATCCATTTAAAATCTAGTTCTCAGGACTTGGAACTTTCTTTTCTAGTCGTTTATGGTCATATCTTCATTTTGAAGACATATTATTGATCATGGGTATGATTCATTTGAGGATAAGTCTTTGGTTAGGAATGAGAACCCCAAACAGTATACCGTTGCTATGGAAAAATGCCACATTCTTTAGAGTGATTAAATTTATGCTGTGGTATCCAAAGTGCTTTGTGGTGATAATTTGGGATTGTATTCATCTGCTTACATCTAAATATATTGAGGCTCACCCACAAATAAATTCCCACGAAAGAGTCTATGGGAAAGAAGACAAAAAACAACTTTAGAGCAGTAGTCTCCAATATTGAGAGAAAAACAGAAAGAAAAAAATAGTAGAGAAATTAAAAAAGGCGTCTGAGAACAAAGGAAAGTTGATAGAGAAAGAATACAGAGAAAGGCAGATAAGGTAATGAGCAAAAGAAGGAAAATACTTTCTGGGAAATAACTTATCTATCATCAGAAACTCAATTTACTGCACTCTCTAACTGAGAATTTTTCTCCTTTTAAAATCACCTCTATTTATTCTTCATAATCACCTCTTCTTATTCACTCCATTTTGTTTTATGGCACCAGACACATCAGTTTAGGCAGATACTACAGATAAAAAAAAGAGACGAGGAAAAAGGAATGGGGGCAAAAACAGCGTGTTGGGGTCTGTGCAAAATGTCATAATGATAAGTGTATTAGATGCATGTTATTATCTCATATATGATGAAAAAGAAATTTAAACAAAAGATTGGGGAAATTCTAACTAGTGAAGTGGATCATACAGCTCATGGTGATTTATAGGATCTTATTTATTTTTTTACTTTTGCTGTAATCCCAACATTTTACAGGTATTGGCATGTTTGATAAGAATGGCATCATGTAGCTAGAATTAAGTTGATTTGTATGTGGAGGGTTACTATTAATATGTACATACAAATCTGTTTAAACAGAAAGTCTGTCAATAGTCAAATACCCTATTAAATAACCTTTCTCAAATATGCCAAGATGGATTGAGCATCATACATTGTCCCTGATTTTGCTTAATCTATTTTACCTGTTCAGCTAGGGAACATCCTATTACCATTTTCTTTTTTTTTTTCCTGAGGATAATCCCCATATTCTCCCTTCTTTTGTTTAGTCACATTTCTTCCCTTTACACCATCATTGAAATACTATACCACGAGAGTGTCATGAAAAGATTAGCACATGAGATATGGTATGCTGACGTATTGTATTGACATAATGCCTGTTTTGAGGTCTTGTACAGAAGGTTTGGTCAATGCCATATGTTCAGAATGTTCTTATTCTTGGACTATAAATGTTATCTCTGAGGGTGTGATTCAGAGTCTAAATTGTGAGAGCAGGTTGCTCATTACCTCTTGATCACTGTCATTATGGTGCTGTGCTTTATTTTCAGCTCTGGACTTCTTTCCTTAGGCTACCACAGAACATGGAAATTGTACACAATATACATCCAGCTCTTCCATTACGCCTTCCAAAGGGTTTGGACCTGTAATGGGGATTTAGAATAATAGAAAACCTCACAGTTCTACAACACCCAGTTGTTAAATCTTCTTTCCCAAGGTTATTGTGCTAGAACCTTATAGAGGACACAGTGATCGGCTTCAATTTAGGGTTGATTTTTGAGAATGGAGATACTCTGTGCTTCACATTCTCCTGCAAAAAGTCCCACTCACCAATGGGAAAGGAAGTCACAAGTTTATAAGGTCACTACCTCCTGCCCACTGGGGGAGGGCTGCATGGGTGGGTTGGGGAAGTGGTTGAAGTCAAAGGATGAGGATAACAACAGGTTAGGTTTTTTTCCCCCCATTCCCAACTGTGGGACATCTTTTTCACAGAAAAGTCATCTTTATATTGTGACATACAACCTTTAAACATTTTGTGACTTATATTTTTAAATTCCTCAGAGAATGATAGCAGTCTATTTCTGGTGCTTGGTAACAGCAGGCATCCTTGTCTTGTTCCAATTCTTAAAGGGAATACTTTCAACTTTTCCCCATTCAGTATGATACTGGCTGTGGGTTTGACATATATGGCTTTTATTATTTTGAGGTATGTTCCTTCTATGCTTAGTTTATTGAGGGTTTTTATCATGAAGGGATGCTGGATTTTATCAAATGTTTTTTTCTGCATCTATTGAGATGATCATATGGTTTATGTTTATAATTCTGTTTATGTGGTGAATCACATTTATTGATTTGTGTATGTTGAACCCAGAAATGCATCCCTGGGATGAAACCCACTGATTATGATGAATTATCTTTTTGACGTGCTTTTGGACTTGGTTTGCTAGTATTTTGTTGAGGATTTTTGCATGTTTTTTCATAAGGGATATTGGTCTGTAATTTTCTTTTTTTCTTGTGTCTTTTACTGGCTTTAGTATCAGGATGATTCTGGCTTTGTAGAATGAGTTAAGGAGAATTCCCTCCTGCTCAATGTTAAGAAAGAGTTTCAGTAGGATAGGTACCACTTCTTTGTAGGTCTGGTAGAATTTGGCTATAAATTTGTCTGGTGTGGACTTTTTTTTATTGGGGTGTTTTTTATTATTGATTTAATCTTGCTACTTATTATTGGTATGTTCAGGATTTCTATTTCTTCTTGATTCAAACTTGGAAGTTTGTATGTTTCCAAAAATTTTTCCATTTCCTCTAGATTTTCTAATTTGTGTGCATAGAGGTGTTTATTGTGTTCTTGGATGATCTTTTGTATTTCTGTGGTGTCAATTGTAATGTCTACTTTTTCGTTTCTGATTGAGCTTATTTGAACCCTGTATCTCTTTTGTTGGTTAATCTAGCTAGTGGTCTATCAATTTTGTGTCTCTTTTCAAAGAACTAACTTTTTGTTTCATTGATCCTTTGTATTTTTTTGTTTGTTTCAATTTCTTTTAGTTCTGCTCTGATTTTGTTATTTCTTGTCTTCCGCTAGCTTTGGTTTGGCTTGTTCTTGTTTTTCCAGTTCCTTGAGGTATGACATTAGGTTGTTAATTTGTGATCTTTCTGAATTTTTGATGTAGCTATTTAGTGCTATAAACTGGAAGTCCTAGCCAGAGCAATCAGGCAAGGAAAAGAAATTAACGGCATCCAAATTAGAAAAGAGGAAGTCAAGTTATCCCTGTTTGGTGATGACATAATCTTATTTCTAGAAAACCCTAAAGACTCCAACAAAAGACTCCTAGAATTGTTAAATGAATTCAGTAAAGTCTCAGATTACAAAATGAATGTATACAAATTAGTAGCATATCTATATCCTTATAATAGCCAAGCTGAGAATCGAATCCAGAACTCAATCCCATTTACAATAGCTGCAAAAAAATAAAAAATAAAATACCTAGGAATATACTTAATCAAGGAGGTGAAAGATGTCTACAAGGAGAACTACAGACATTGATGAAAGAAATCATAGATGATAAAACAAGTGGAAAAAAATCCCATGCTCATGAATTAGAAGAATTGATATTATTAAAATGTCTATAATGCCCTAAGTAATTTACAGATTCAGTGCAATTACCATCAAAATCTCAATGCCATTTTTCACAGAATTAGAAAAAACAATCCTGAATTTCATATGGAATAAAAAAGCATCCTAATAGCCTAAGCAAACCTGAGCAAAAAGAAAAAAGCTGTAGGCATCACATTACCTGACTTTAAATTATACTACAAGGCTATAGTAACCCATACCAGCATGCATCTACTGGTATAAATGTAGACACATAGATCAATGGAACAGAATAGAGAACCCAGAAACAAAACAGTATACCTACAATCAACTGATCTTCAACAAAGCAGACAAAAACAGACTGGGGATAGGGTACCCTGTTCAATAAATGGTGCTGGGAAAATTGGATAGCCACATGCAGAAGAATGAATTTGGATTCGTATCTCTCACCACGTACAAAAATTAATTCAAGATGAATTAAAGAATTTTATACCTTCCAGTTTGTCAGAAAAAAAAAAAAAAAAGAAAGAAAGAAATTTAAGACCTGAAACCATAAAAATTCTAGAAGAAAACATGGGGAAAACTCTTCTGGACGTTGGCTAGGCAAAGAATTTATGGCTAAGATCCCATAAACAAATATAAGAAAAATAAAAATAAATAAATGAGATTTAATTAAACTAAAAAGCTTCTGCACAGCAAAATAAATAATTATCAGAATAAATAGATAACCTACACGACAGAAGAAAATATTCATATACTATACATCCTACAAAAGACAAATATCCAGAATCTACAAGGAACTCAAATCAGCAAGAAAAAAGACAAATAACTCCATTTAAAAGTGAGCAAAAGATATGAACAAACATTTTTCAAAAGAAAATATAAAAATGGCCAAGAAATATATTAAAAAATGCTCAATATCACTAATCATCAGGGAAATGTGAATTAAAACCTCAATGAGATACTACCTTAGAGAATCCTCAAAGAACTAAAAGTAGACCTACCGTTCAATCTAGCAATCCTACTACTGGGTATCTACCCAAAGGAAAAGAAGACATTATTTTAAAAAGACACCTGTACTCATACATTTATTGCAGCACAATTCACATTTGCAAAAATATGGAATCAAGCTAAGTGGTCATCAATTGATGAGTGGATAAAGAAAATGTGGTGTGTGTGTATATACATAAACATACGTATACCGTGGAGTACTACTCAGCGATAAACAGGAATGAAATCATGTGTTTTGCAGCAACTAGGATGGAACTAGAGGCCATTATTCCATGTGCAGTGTCTCAGAAAAACAAATATGGCATGTTCTCTCTTGTAAGGGGAGCTAAGCTAATGGTATGCCTGGTCATACAGAGTGGTGTAATGGATATTGGAGACTCAGAAGGGGGGACTGTTCAGGTGATGGGTACACTAAAAGCCCAGATTTCACCACTATACAATTCATCCATGTGACAGAAAACCATCATATCCCCTAAATCTACTGAAATTAAAAAAATATGTATATGTATATTTCTGGTGCCTTAGAATTTACTATATATGCTTTCACATGTATTAATTTCATTTTATCTTTTACTAGAACCCTATGAATTATCTCTTACTCCCCTTTGTGGGAGTGGAACAAAGGCTGAGAAGCTGATGTTCTCAAAGTTATACAGTAAATCAACAAATTTTCATTGGCATTTACTATATGTCAGGTATGATGCTAGTCAGTAAGGTCAGAAACAGGGCGAGGACTAAGGTTTTAGAATTCCAAGTTTCCTATACTGTCCTTCCCATGGTGTTTCAATTCCTGATGAGTACAGTTGATAGAACTCTGCCTTAGCTTCCAGCTGCATATCATTTCTCCTGGTAAAATTTCCCCTCCTTCCTGATAAAATATATTCCTAGTCAATGCTACTTTTACTTATGTCTTTATCATTTCACCTATTAGAATGTAAACTCACTGAGAACAAGAATCATTCTTGCTTTTTTGTTTGTTTTCTCATTTTACAATACCCATGGTACAGTTTTACTCAGAAAAATTGTGCAGTATAGAATCCCTATGATATATAAAGTATCACAAATACAATCATTAGTCTATGAGTAATTATAAAGTAAATCATGATATTTTTGAGGGGGTGGGAATAAAAATTAGCTTGAGCTTCTCTTTTTCCATGCACTTAATTATTTTAAATTGATTGCCATTCAGTTTTGGAGCATAAATGAGGTAGAAGTAACAGATTTGTCATACTATGTGAGAAAGATATAATCTTACTCATAAAAATATAGTTTAAAGTGTTTTGAATACTCAGGTTTGTAGTTTGACCCTGTAGGGACACATTATGTGTGTGTGTGTGTAAAGGTAAAAATGTAAAACTATTAAATAATTACATACAGAAATGGAAGAAACGGTGACTAAGGACTGGAAAGCTACAGCATCTTTTCATCCAAAACAATCTCAATTCTGATAGCAAAGCTTTATGAGAGAGGTCAGTTTTCTGAGTTGAACTCATGAGCTCATCCTTCATTTTCATTTTCCTTTCCAAGTTGCACAGCTGAAAAGCATTGTCAATGGAAACACCCTGTTAAGTCAGTGATTCATACACCCCTCTGTTCGCTTTTGTGCCTAAGGTGCCATTTTAACTGTTATCCATTTGGGAAGATTAACATGACATTCTAAACATAGTCCTCAAATGTTCATATATTCATTCACAGTGCAAAAAGTTTCTGAGTTATATGTAATTCATGTACTCAAAGGGGGCCTGATAAAAGTTCAGGTGTTTCCTGTCCACACCATATCTCAGCCTGTTGTACACTGAGAACCAGACAGCTTGATTCCAGAACATTTGCCAACAGAATTTGGGGCTCGAGAGGCCTAAAATAAAGTGTGTGTGTGTGTGTGTGTGTGTGTGTGTGTGTGTGTCTGTGTCTGTGTATTGAGATGAAAGGCTAGGAAAGGAGGGAGGAGATAGGAAAGCCATTATAATGAAAACTCATTTAAAAGAATGACATTCTTTAAGAAATATATTGAAAATAAATTTTGAATATTCTACTGCAATTAAAATGAATAAACCAGGTCTATATATCAATATCGATAGGTTGGATGGAAAATGATATTGAATGAATAATCTAAATTGCACAAAAATATTTAGCAATGACATCTTTTATATAAAATAAAAATATCATATGGGTAAATATATGTATGGTATGATAATTTTTTAAAATGTCTGAAATTTTGTGTGTGTGTGTATATGTATATATGTATATATATGTTAATGGTTTTCTTGGATGAGATGGGACAGGGAATACAACTGGAGAAAGATGAATTTAGTTTAAATATTTCATTTTCTTTAATGAAGAAAAAAGAAAAAAATGTGGCAGACTAGTAACATGGTTCCATGGGCAATGTTTGTTCTATTATTTTCTATTTCAGCATATATATTTTACCAAATTAACAAGAAACAATGAATTTTGGCCTTTAAAACCATTCATATTTTGAGAAAATTGGTGATGATAAAAGTTTGGAGGTTTAAGATGTACATTAAAAAAGCTCATTTTTAAGCGTTCTGCTGATAACACTTGAATAATTTATGAAGTGACAATATTTTCTTCAAAAACATTCAGCACATTACTTACCATTTGAGACCCATTGATTATACTAATAGTTTAATATTGTGTTAGCAAAGATTTGCAGTTTTCACTTTAGAGCTCAATGCTAATGCATTAGCTCAGAGGTGTTTTGTTTGATTTTTTCATTCCTGAGAAAATTGATAATGAACTTTTATTTTCATATTTTATTTTATTTACCATCTGTGCAGTTGTGGAATTTGAAATCAATTTAGGCAGAAAAAGAGATCTTCCTTTAAATCTTTGCCATGAGAAGAGTGAGGGTTGGCTTAATCCTGCCTCTACTGGTTAGGCCTTGGTTCATTCTTTCTTTTAAAAATATCGTATTTTTAATTGACAAATAGTAATTGTGTGTATTTATGGGGTACGATGTGATGTTTTGATATATGTGTATGTTGTGAAATGATTAAACCAAGCCCATTAACATATCCATCACCTTACCTACTTATTTTTTTGTGGTGAGAATATTTAAAATTTACTCTCTGCCAATGTTAAAATATACAATACATAATTTTTAACTATAGTCAATATACTGTGCAATAGATAACTAAAAGTTATTCCCCTGTCTAACTGAAACTTTATTCCTTTAACCAACATCTATCTCCCTTTTCCCAATCCCTGGTTTTCCCAGCCACTAGTTACTACCATTCTACCCTCTATCTCGATGAGTTCAACTTTTTTAGATTCCACATATAAATGAGATCATGCAGTATTTGTCTTCCTGTGCCCAGCTTATTTCACTTAACACAATGTCCTCCAGGTTTATCCGTGTGGTTGCAAATGACAGGATTTCCTTTTTCGTAAAGACTGTATAGCATTCCATTATGTAAATACAGCATATCACATTTTCTTCATCCATTGATCCCTTGATGGACACAGGTGGATTCTCTATCTTGGCTATTGTGGATAATGCTTCAATGGAAATGCAAGTGTAGCTATCTCTTTGACATAGCAATTCCTTTGGATACATAATACATTCAGAGGTCAGATTGCCAGATCATACTGTGGTTCTATTTTTAATTTCTTGAGGCACCTCCATACTGTTTTTATAATGGTTATATTAATTTACGTTCTCACTGATAGAAAACCAAGCTTCTCCTTACTCCACATCCTTGCTAACACTTCTTATTTATCATCCTTTTGGTCATAGCCATTCAAACAGATGTAGGGTGATATCGCTTTGTGGTTTTAATCTGCATTTCACTGATGATTAGTGAGGTTGATCATTTTTTCACACATCTATTGGCCATCCATGTGTCTTCTTTTGACAAATGTCAGTTCAAGTCATTTTCCCATTTTTTAAAATTTTAGAATATTATGGGGGTGCAAATGTTTTGGTGACATGAATTGCTTTTGTACAGTTTGAGTTGAAGTTATGTGTGTCCATCACCCAGAGAGTGTGCACTATACCCACTAGGTATGAATTTACCTGTAAAATGTTGGGATTACAGCAAAAGTAAAAAAATAAATAAGACCCTGTAAATCTCCATGAGCTGTATGATTCATTTCATTAGTTAGAATTTCCCCAATCTTTTGTTTAAATTTCTTTTTCATCATGTATAAAATAATAACGTACATCTAATACACTTACCATTATGACATTTTGCACAGACCCCAACACACTGTTTTTGTCCCTGTTCCTTTTTCCTCATCTCTTTCTTTTTTCTGTGGTATCTGCCTAAACTGATGTGTCTGATGTCATAAAACAAAATGGGGTGAATAAGAAGAGGTGATTATGAAGAATAAATAGAGGTGATTTTAAAGTAGAAAATTTCTCCCCAAACTTGGAGAGCTGTTCATAGGGGAGGAGACGAAAGGCTTGTATGCTAAGGCCCTGGGCTGGATTCTTTCCGCCCTTATCCAGTAGCGCAGTTTTTCTGTGGGGAGGGGTAGGCACTCCCCCAAATGGCCACTCCTTGGATCCCCTCACACCCTGTAAAATTGAGTCAGTAAAAGCTGTAAAGGGTGTGCAAATTGACCTCCCTGTCAGCTGGTGGCACTTGCTAGAAGGAACAATCTGTAATGTTGTTTTTGCATCCTGGGACCAGCTCTAGTCCCTCAGGAGCAGCACTCAAATGCCCCAGGTGGTGGATGGGGCCCTGGAACTTCCAGGTGAGTCCTTATTCTTTGTGTCAGCAGAGGCAGGTAGGAGAGTGTGGTTTGGCAAGGCTAGGTTGGGTGAGCTTACCCTCAGGCTCTACAAAAGCTGGCAATGTAGCTGTTTTGGCAGGGTTAAAGGTCTGCTCCTAGCTTCTGGGCAAAGCAGCCAGGGAGAGGCTGAAGTGGCCCCACCCAAACAGAAAGTCTGCTTGTGGAGAAGGGCTGTCTGAGATTCACAGTCTGGCAGTCTGCAGTGGGCCTCTCTCCTCTCCCCCATCCTCTATTCCATGGTCTTCCCCCAGCATCTGCCAGCAGGCAGGAACTCAAGCCAGCCAAGCACCCCAACTGTTCTGTGGGCTGGGAGGTTCCTTGCCCAGGATCCCAGCCTGAGCTGAGATTGTGGCCCTCCCATGAGGGAAAGGGTACCCCTCAAGCATGTGGCAGCTAGGACTCATACTGCACTCTCCCCCCAGACCTGCCCACACAGGCTCCCTCTCCTCCTGAGACCAAGAAGATCAATCCCTGACCATGCCAGGGAGAAGCACACTGGTCCCAAGTCACCCACAGGGTGCCCGAGCTGGATGGATGTCCCTCTACCTCAGGGCATGCCCTGCTCTCACACCGCGCAAGCAGCAATAGGGAGGGCTGGCAAGCAGGGAACTCGTAGTCTAAGCACCCCTCAGTCTGCTGCAGGACCCCAAGAGGCTAGGCCTGAGCCCTGCTTTCTGTGGAAGCCTCAGTGTGGTGACTCAGTTGTCTTTCTCGGCAGCCGCAGGTTGGGGAAGGGAAGGGGAGGAAAAGAATTGGTGTGGGGGAAAGCTAGGACTCTGGTTGTCTTTGACCCTCTCTCTGGGAGGCAGTCTGCCCAGAATGTCCAGGCCCTGGAGTCAAGCAGATCACCTGGCACCCACTGGACCTTGTGCCTCCTGCAGTCTGGGCTGGAGTTGGGAAATGTCTGTGTGGGAATGAGCAAGATGAAAACTGAGGAGTTGAAGCCCTCTGGGGAGGACAAAGGCACGTGGTGGGTAGAGAAGCAATATGGCACCTGCCATTCTGGCTCAGGTCTTTGGGGCAGGAAGCACCCTGGGGGGCCGGGAGCCTGGTGTCCTATCCACAGTAAGCTCCCAGCTCACTGGCGACAGCATCCTCTGGGCTCGAGTGGGCAGAAAGTCTTTTCAGCAGCTTGGGAACCCACTGATCATCAGTGATTTGAGAGAGGGAGAAACGAGCCACTCTGCTTACCCTTCTCGCTGGACTCCAGGTGTCTTAGGGGTTGATCTTTGCTGATACCTCGCCCTTTCTTGTTCTGCTCTGCAGCCTCTTCTCATGGAGTCTCCTGAAGGTTCTGGCACCCTTCCTTCAGACCCACATCGGATCTATGTTTGTCTGTCTGTCTGTTTTTCTCTTTCATCTAAAACTTCTCCTTCTTACTGAGATGCTCTGGCAGCTGGTGTCTCTCCATTTTCCTATTTTTAATTGAGTTATTTGTTTTCTTGTTATCGGTTTGAGTTCCTTATACATTTTGGGTATTTGCCTCATATTAGATGTAGATGTATGATTTACAAATATTTTCTCCCAATCTGTGGGTTGTCTCTTCACTCTGTTAATTGTTTCTTTTACTGTGCTGAAGCTTTTTAGTTGTGTGCAATCCTATTTGTCTATTTTTGCTTTTGTTGGCTGTCATTTGGGGGTTATATTCAAGAAATAAAAACAATCCTAAAATTTGTATGGAATCACAAATGACTCCAAATAGTCAAAGCAATCTTGAATAAGACAAAGCTGGAGGCATCACAGTAACTGATTTCAAAATATACTACAAAGATATAGTAATCAGAACATCATGGTACTGGCATAAAAACAGACACATCAACCAATGGAACAGGATTGGGGACCCAGAAATAAACTCATGCATCTATGATCAATGGAATTTTGACAAAGGTGCCAAGAGCACACAGTGGGGAAAACTTGTTTAATAAATGGTGTTGGGAAAACTGGCTATCTACATATAGAAGAATGAAATTGGACCCTTACCCCTTTTATAAGAATCAACTCAAAATGAACTAAAGACTTAAATATAAGACCTGAAACCGTAAAACAACTGGAAGAAAACCTATGGGAAAAGCTCCAAGACAATGGAGCAATAAGCAATGGGCAATGCAATGGTTTCTTTGCTCTGGCCTTGGCTTCTGAATTAAGCTGGTGTCTGACCTCTTGGGTGGTTGGCTGCATGAAATGGGATGAAATGGGATGCTTTGTGGCCTCATTTCTCCTTTTTGTTTCCTAGGCTGAGTTTTTAATCCCTCAAACTTAATTTTTTAAAAAGATTTAGTTAATTGGTTTATTTAAAAATATATTCACTGCTAAAAAAAATGAAAAATAATACTAGACAATGTAGAAAATAGGACTCTTCCCTCATTTCCAATCTCCTACTCCCTTTTCCCAGTGGTCACCACTGTTAAGAGTCTAGTATGTGATCTTCCAGTCTTTTTCATATACATGTCAAACATATGAACACATAGATGCACAACACAGACAATTTTGTTGCCTGTGTTTTAACAAAAATAGTATAAAATTATATACATGTTCTACAATTTTCACTTAATGGTCTGTTATAAATCACTTGATCATGTCCATAGACATAGATATTTGCCTAATTTTTTTTAAGAGCTGCAATATGTCTATAGAATGAATTTACCATTATACATTTCTTTTTCTCTTAATGGATATTTAAGTTGTTCACAACTTTTCAGCATTTCAAAGAATGCTGCTGCAATTAACATACATGTATATATGCATCTTTGCCTTTTTTTTTTTTTGCAAGAGTAAATCTGGGGACCAGATTCTTAGGGGTCAAATTGC
>RJWJ010029475.1:0-20590 GCA_004363605.1 Indri indri
AAAAAAAAAAAAAAAAAGAAACCTGAAGAAAATCCAGCCTTTAGTTTAGTACTGTAAATACGCTGCTCCATCAGTTGATGGTGAGGGGGAAGAAGACACCAAATAGATGTTTACATCCTGTGCTTTCTTCTAGTTTGTCTCTACTCTGGAATATTCAGAGTAATCAAATCTCTATCCAGACAAGCCAAATACAACTCACAGCTACTTGGGGTAGGGAGCTTAAAAAGACTCTAAGACTACAGAGAGAAATTGACAAATTGGCCACTGCTGTGGGCAATTTCAACACATCTCAATTAATCGTAGGTCAAGTGGACAAAAAATAATAATAATGAATAAGCATGACTGAACAACATAACCTGAACCTCATAATCCACTATTAGAACATAAACGTTTTTCTCAAGCACTCATGGGACATACAAAAAAACAATATACGCACTGAGAGATAATGAAAATCCCACAGAATTTCAAGTAATGTTCTGAGTCTCTGACCAA
Source organism: Indri indri (assembly GCA_004363605.1). NCBI lineage: Eukaryota > Metazoa > Chordata > Mammalia > Primates > Indriidae > Indri > Indri indri. The sequence continues at coordinate 493 of RJWJ010029475.1, forward strand.
AATACAACTAAATTAAAAATCAATAACAAAAGATAAATTTTAAAAATGCCAATAGAATTTAAAAAACACTCTAAATATTTCATGGGTTAGAAGAAACTACATTGGAAATTTTTTAAAAGTACTAAAAACTGACAAAATACCACATATAAACATTTGTGGGATACAGAAAAATTTACACTTAGAGGCAAATGTATAGCCTTATAGGAAATGTGGAAAATTGATGAGTTAATAGGTTAAGCTATCAAGTTAGAAAGAGAATAATAAAATAAACCCAAAGAAAGAAAAGGAAAGAAGATAATAAAGAGCAGAACCTAATGAAGTGGAAAAAAGATAACAAAAAGGATCAACAAAGTCAGAAGCTAGTTCTTAGAAAACACTAAAATAAATGTCAGGCAAGACTAATGAAGGGAAAAAAAATGAAACAAAATAGCACGCCATTAAATAGACCAGTAAATGCAAGGAACTGCCCATGTGACAGATGCAGCAATGCAGATCCATGAGAAAGGAGGGACAATTAAATGGTTCTGGAATTATCTATATGGAAAAAAAATGAAACTGGACCCCTACCTCATATCATATATAAAACCAATACAAGAGGACTAATGATGTAAATATGAAAGGGAAACATTAAACTTTTAGAAGAAATTACAGCAGAAAACTATTGTTTTGTGTCCTCCCAGGATGGAAGGATTTCTTAAATGAGAGACAAAGCATACTACCCAAAAAAGAAAGATCAGCAAATATTTTGACTACATAGAAACTGAAAACTTCTATTTATCATAAAGCATCATAAAAAAAAACTAAGACAAGCCACAAACTGGGATATATTTCCAAATAAAAAACTAATTAAAGGTTAGTACTTAAACTACTATATAAGAATGTCTATAAATAATAAGAAAAAGACAACAGTAGGCAAATAGACAAAAACCTTAATTGGAATTTTCTAGACAAGAAACTTTTAAAGCCAACAAATATATGAAAAGATGTAGAAATTCACTGCCCACCAGAAAAATACAACTTCAAACCACATGAGATATTATTTTAAAACTCATTAGAATGGTAAAAAGTAAAAATTTTTATAGCAGATAATGGCAAAAAACAAGCAACAGCGGTGGCTCTTATACACTACTGGTAGATCTTTAAAATGGTAAAATCCTGCTGGAAAACAAGTTGGAATTATCATGTATAGTTGAACATTTGCAGGCCCTTCAACAAGCAATTCTCAATTGTATAGCATAAAAACAATGTACAGAAGGCACCGAACTAAATATGGGAAAGTATAAGTCACTAATTCACCAAGTGTGATTCCTGAAGCCTGTGGTGGAAAAGAAGGGAAAGGTATAGCTTTCACACAGATGTCATTTAGTCTTCCAAGAAAAAAACACTGCTATTCCTCTGGGCAGTAAATGAGGGACCTAAGGATAGGTGAAGCTATCGATTCACTTGGAGGTAGATTAAAAAAAAAAAAAAAAATCAAGGCACTTTATTAGTGAATTAAACAGAAAGACAATTGCTGAGAATAAAGGCAACAGGTAGGTATAGCTTAGCTTTTTGAGAAGAATCTGTAGTTTAAAACACTATAAAGACTGGGAAATGCTGCCAACCAGTTAAAAGACTATTCAGTCTACTACATGAAACTCTCTCTGTACCCTAATTCCTATCCCTAATCTATTTCACTCTTTGTTTTACGTAAACCCTTCTACATCAACCAATCTTCAGACTCAAGAACACATGTTCTGGCAAGCAGTAACTGCAAATTTAAACTGCAAAACATGATAGAGAAGGTTCAAAAATGATACCATCTTGCCTTAAAAGGGAAGATACACAGCAAATAAAATTATCAATTTCAACATACAGTTAGCCCCCACACTTCATTTAATAACATAAAGCTGTGTAGCACTTAAAATACAATGTACTGTTACATATCTAGTCTTTCATCTGAGCATCACAATAACACTGTGTGAGTAGGTAGGTACTATATCCATCTTAGAGTTAAGGATATTGAGCCTCAGAAGTATTAGAAGTCTACAGCCATATTTTTATGACATATTACTTGGTCTATATAGATATAATTAACTATCGACATGTACATTTGACTATTAAGTATAGTCTTAGTTTAAAAATATTGTTAATCACTTACAATGTATCAGGAACTTTGCTAGACACTGGGGATACAAAGATAAGTAAGACACGATTCCCTCTTTCAAGGAGCTCATAGTCTGGTGAGGAGACAACCCTGTAAACAGATAAATAGCTTTCAGTGTGATGATTACTAAAACAGATGCAAAATGTAAAGCAGTACATCTGGGGCACACAAGAAAAAGTAGATAATCCAACCTACAGGGATCAGGAAAAGGTTCACAGAGAAGATAACCTTTGAGTGAAACGAATCTTGAAGTCTAATTCTTCAAGAAAGACTTCCAGAGAGAAAATATGGCACTTACAGAGAATTGTTGCCATGGCTGGACAATGGAACATAGGGACAGCGTGAGGTGATAAAGCTAACACGGCAAACAGAGGTTTAAATTGTATAGGATCTGATGGAATAGTTTATATGGTATTCTAAATATACCACACATAGTACTTTAAAGTTTATCCTGAAGAGAACTGACAGATAGATACTAAAGGGTTTCAATAATGAAAACTGCATTTTGGAAAAATAACTTTGGTACCTGTGGGGGTCTGATTTTAGACAGTGAGTTTATCTGAATTAAAGCATTGGTAGTGTGAAGGAAAAAAAACCTCAGGATACATATAAGATCTTTGACCAGATGATTATAAGGGTTATAAGAAAAAACAATCTGAACAACTAAAATTCCCCACTTCACCATCCAGGTAGATGATGGCACCACAATCAGGATAGGGAAAAGAAGATTAAGACTACTTGGATTTCATTTCTAATTCTGCCACTTAAGAGCTAGGTGACAAAGTTAACTTTTCCATAGATCATTTTCTCTATCAGTAGGACATGAAAAGCAAAGCCATCTATCTCATGTTACAATGAGCATTAAATGGCATAACACACATAAAATGCTTAGCCCTTTGAGTATATGGTACAAAGTGATTATTTAGTAAAGACTAGTTACTGTTCTTATTGTTGGAGGAGGTTGGAAATAAAGTCTCATTTTGGACATGCTGTTCAAAAGAAAGATTTTAACAACTAGGTATAATAGACAGCTAGTTAGAAAAGTATGCAGTTCAGGAAACAGGTCTATGGAGAAGATACATTTTGGAGTCACAGTTTATACAGGTGGTATTAAATCCATAGAAGACAACGGGCTTAATCACAAAGGAAATATTTTGGAATAAATGCTGAATGGAATAACAGGGGGCACTGATCAACTTCTGCTGGGCAGTATTAATACTGTACTTATCACAAACCCACAGGGACAACAATCTGCACGATGATATGACTTTTTCCAGTTTTCCTTGGTTCCAAGACATAAGAACAGAGAATTGTAGGATCAATTCAGGTTCAAGAATTTAGAAAGTGGGTACAGGGAAAAAAAAAACAAAGTCTGAGTTTTAATAAACTTTAAAACAAATTATTCATTCATCCAAATGAATTTAGGTCATAACCTAAATTTAGGTCATAACCTAAATTCATTTGGGCAATTATATCTAAGCTGATTATGTTCAATTCAATCCTTTAAAAATGTCACAGGATTGCATAAAGGTTCATTATTATTCAACTGCAAAGAACAGAAGAAGACTCCTGAATGTAGATAATAAACTACATTTCCAGTACTGAGGTTATAGATCTATCAAATTCTCATTTAAAAAAGTATATCTTCATTGCCTGCTTACTTCAAAATGTCATTCTTAAGTCAGAAACAAAAAACAGGGTCTCCCTCTGTTGCTGAGCCTAGAGTGCAGTGGCATCATCACAGCGCACTGCAACCTCACACTCCTGGGCTCAACAGATCCTCCTGCCTCAGCCTCCTGAGTAGCTGGGACTATGGGCACACACCACCATGCCTAGGTAAGTTTTGTATTTTTTGTAGAGATGGGGATTCACTATGTTGCTCATAGTGAGCAACTCGGTCACGATCTCCTGGCTCCCAAAATGCTAAGATTATAGGTGTGAGCCACTGTACCTGGCCACAAGCAAAATTTTTTTGAAAACAAATAATTAGAATAGATATGATTCATTCCGCATACTCTGCAAAGTGTCACGGCTTTGAAAAGCCATAGAAATACTGTCACATATCTGCCTGGATCAATTAATAAACATACTTATTGTCTGCCTAGTGTGTAAAGGGAGTATGGCAAGGATACAAAAATGGTAGAAGACAAAGTTCCAGCTTCAATACTAAGTCTAGTTTTGAAGACAATATTAATACACAGGAAACAACTCAGTAACAAGATAGGATGGTGTATATCAGAGTACTTTTAGTCCAATGAATGTGGAACCTAAAAGGTTAAAAAGCCTGCATTTAGGCAAAGCTATTGCATCAAAAACACAAAATTTAAAACTCAATGAATATGACAAAAGTAAAAAGAGATGAACCAAGAAGCCTCCCTCCTCCTAATGTACGTAAGATTCAGCAACTCTAACACATAAAATAAGTATTTCATGAAAATGTAAACTACAAAATAGAGGACTTAATTTTTAAAAATATAGGCGGCCAGGCACCTGTAATCCCAGCACTTTGGGAGGCTGACGCGGGAGGATCACAGGAGCCCATGAGTTCGAGGTTGCATTGAGCCATGATCACGCCACTGCACTCCAGCCGGGGTGAAGAGAGAGACTTATCTGTCTCTACAAATAAGTAAATAAATAAACAGTATAGGAATACTACTTCTATATAGAGAGATTATTTATAAAAAGACATTGTTGGTCACTTCAATGAATTTATAAAATGAGACAGTAAACAGAAAGGTGACCGACCAACCAACCACTCGTCCTTTCAGACAAAATGTGTTCCATATAAACTTTGAGCTGGCAAAATGTACAGGGTATCCTTGTCTATGAAGGATGAAAATTCCTTCCCGAAAAAGTAATAAATATTTAATAGTAGACATTGGACAGAAGAGTAGAGGCTAGACTGGCAGTAACCGGGACACACCAAAGTACAGGCTAGTCCAGAAGATCAAATATCAAAGATATTTCCATTCTGAGCTGACAGAAGTGTTGGTTTTGCTCTTTTCCAAGTCAGAGATTAGCAACTTAAAAAATTACATTTCCTCTAAACTTAATGTAAGTCCTAAACATCTAGGAATGTTATAAGAAACGCAAGTCAAATTCTGTCAACGCTAAACTTACTTACAGACTTTTAGAGTCTGGTGATGACCAATTCTTTGGGGGCAGGGAGGGCTAACAAACCATTGAAAAGAGAAAACTGTCACTTACTAGAGTCTAGTTTGAATTTGGATTTGAATTTCTATTCCCATATTTACTAAAAGACAGCATAACAGTAGTTAACAGCAAATTCTGCAGCCAAACTCCCTGGGTCCAAAACCTGGCTCCACCTGACAATGTTTGACTTCCGGTAACCTCCTTTACCTCACAGTGCCTCCGTTTTTACATCTATGGGAATGATAATATTAGGTTGTTAAGTATGAAATGTCCAATTTCCTTAAGTATTCAGTTTGGTATCTGTGACATTCCACTTTGACACTTCTTGTTTTTTGTTTTTTTTTTTATTTTATTTTATTGTGAAGGTACATCCTCATTCTTTCAAATGTACATTTTGGCTTGTAATTATCTTTCAAACACTTTTTTAGAGCAATTTTTGTGAAACCATGGATAAGTCAAAAATTCATGTTATTTTTTAATATGAGTTCCCTCATGGAACCAATGCAACACAGATGGCTCAAAATATCAACAAAGTATTTGGGAAAGATGTAGCTAATGAACCCGCGGTACGTTGATAGTTTGAGAAGTTCCATTCTGGTGATTTTAATCTTGAAAATGAGCCATGTAGGTGACCTGAGACCAAGATGGAGAATGACAAGCTGAAAGCTGGAGTAGAAACAAATCCATCTCACCCTATGCATGAATTAGCAGCAAGGTTTGACATTACTATCTAACAATATCAGACATTTGAAACAAATCAGCAAGGTAAAGAAGCTGAATAGATGGGTACCACATTAACTAAACCAGTGTCAGAAGAGAAATCATCTGGAAGCTTGCCTTTCTTTGCTGTCAAGGAATAAAGGTGAAACATTTCTGCACCATATTGTTATGTGTGATGAAAAATGGGTTCTTTTTGACAATCACAAGCATTCAGCACAATGGCTGGATAAAGACGAAGTGCCGAAACAACAGTCCAAAACCAAACATTCATCAAAAAAAGCTAATGGTGTCTGTCTGGTGGTCCAGCGCTGGTATTATCCACTACAGCTTCATGAAACCTGGTCAATCGATTACAGCGGATGTCTACTGCAACCAAGTGGGTGAAATGATGAGGATGCTTGCACTTAAGCAGCCAAGATTGATCCATACAGACAGGCCAATACTCTTGCAAGACCACGTCACAAAAAGCAGTACTGCTCAAACCACAGAGGCTGGACTTGGAAACACTCTGTCATCTACCATATTCACCAGACCTTGCACCAACTACCTACCACTTCTTCCAGGCTTTGGACCACTTCTTGTAAGGAAAAATATTCAATTCTCAACAAACTGTGGAAAATGCCTTTCACGATTTTATCACCACTCACTCTCCAGGCTTCTCTGCTGCTAGCATAAGCAAGCTACCATTAAGATGGCAAAACTGTGTCGACAGTTTGATTAATTGTACTGCTTCTTGTATGAAATATAATAAACATTTGATTCAAAATCAGATATTTCATATTTAATGACCTAATAGTAACTACCTTTTAGAGTTAAGAGAATTAAATGAGATGATATTGACAAAGCACTAAAAAGCTGCCTGGCACAAAATCAGTGCTTAATAAAATCAACAAAGACCTTGGACAAGTAATTTAACCTCTTTCAGTAGCAGATGCCTTGTTAAACAAAAATTATGGGAGGCCACTGTTTTGGACTGAGCTCTTACACTAGGAACCAAGAGAACATACCCAAACCAAAATGGAGTAACTCACGCTAAATGCCACATGATCAAATTGAAAAGTTAAGGAAGCAGATCCCAAAACAGACTAGTGTTCCTTGAAAACAGGAGACTCCAGTCTGAGTCAGCATAATAATAAAGTCTTCTCTCCTTTAACAAAAAAAGTAACCTGATGCTAACCAATAATTTTTTTCTATTGTTTTGTTTCCTTGTGTCTCACCCTACAAAACCCACTGTTGTGCCACTGCCCAGCAGGATCTCCCGTTTTGTAGAATGGAGGCTGCCCCATTCATGAGTTGTTAATAAAAGCCAACTAGATCTATAAGTAAATTTGTTGTAATTTTGTTTTTTGACACCTTCTAGGAGGGATTGATACTATATAAGCACTTTGTGAATTATAAAGTGCTATATAAATACTAAATTAAGAACACAAAAAAACAATATTAAATAATATTAAATGAGGCCGGGCATGGTGGCTCACGCCTGTAATCCTAGCACTCTGGAGGCCGAGGCGGGCGGATCGTTCTGAGCTCAGGAGTTCGAGACCAGCCTGAGCAAGAGCGAGACCCCATTTCTACCAAAAATAGAAAGAAATTAATTGGACAGCTAAAAATATATATAGAAAAAATTAGCCGGGCATGGTGGCGCATGCCTGTAGTCCCAGCTACTCGGGAGGCTGAGACAGGAGGATCTCTTGTGCCCAGGAGTTTGAGGTTGCTGTGAGCTAGGCTGACGCCACGACACTTGCCCCAGGCAAGAGAGTGAGACTCTGTCTCAAAAAAATAAAAAAATAAAAAAATAAAAATAACATTAAATGAGAATTTTCAACAATGAAAATTAAATAAAGCATTTATAGAAAAATACACACAGTCCTGCTATGTTTATATATTTATGTGATTTTCAGTTACTTTTTCTGAATACTAAGGCTACCTTTTTAAAACTTAACACTTATGGCCTTTTGAGATACCCTATTTACTTTAAATAATTTCTGATGGAAACTTTTACAAAAAGACACTACATACAATTCTTTCCTAGTATTAAATATTTGAAAATAAAATACAGCCTCCTACTTTCTGAAGCTGTGTACCTACACAACTGTCACCTCCTTGGATCCTCCCTTCCCTCTCTCCCCTCCTCATCCATACCCTCCCTCTTTGGTCACCAAACAGATTTGAGCTCACGTATTACAAAAACAAAAAAAAAAAAAACAAAAGCAACCGAAAAAGAAAGAGAGAGGGAGTGAGAGAGGGAAAAATCCTTTGACCAAGAGACTTCTTAAAAAAATACTCAACCTTCTTTCTCACCTCCTACCCACTCCTCTACCCTTGCCATGTGGTGACTGCCCTCATTACTCTGCTGAAATATGTTCCCTCCCCTTCCATGGCCAAATAGTGGCCACCGTCATTCTCCTTTTCTCCTGGACCCCTCTGCACCATCAATGGTTCCATCACACAGTAAACACCGACTTAGCCTCCATGCTCTCTCTAAGAAATACTGACCTAAGCCTCTAATCTTTCCAGTAAGAAAATCAATTTGCCATGTGGAGAAAAGAAAGGAGAGGGGAGGGGAGGGAAGGGGAGGAGAGAGGGGAGAGGAGGAGAGAGGAGGGGAGAGGGAAGGGGAGGGGAGGGGAGGGGAGAGGAGAGGAGAGGAGAGGAGAGGAGGAGAAAAAGCTGGTCAGTAAACAAACTAGATATTAGGCGTGTCTTTTAACAATTTTTCTGAAAGAAGTCTTTCAGCATATATATACCAGGCATGTTTTCAGGTGATATTTTAAACACTAGGAATACAAAAATCATGTAAAATATGCCCCTCTCCCTCAGTGAGTTTATAATTTAATCACAGAATCAGATAAGTAACTGTTTTAAGCTAACAGGGAGGGGTATGCAGAGTAACTACAGAAGGACAAAAGAGGAGCACCTTTTCTGAGAGACGGTAGCAGCTGAGATGCGTGGTGGAGTCTCCTGCATAGGAGGTGCATATACAAAAGGAAAGACAATCTGTGCTCAAACTGGTGAGATGACCAACATATGGAGGTAACAGACAAGTAGTTCTGCCCAGGGAAGGGTATGGGGCAGGGATGAGGAACCTGCAGCCTTAAGGGCCACACGTGGCCTTCTAGGTCCTTAAGTATGACCTTTTGACTGAATCCAAATTTTACAGAACAAATCCTTTTATTTTTATTAATACATTTTTGTTCATCTTTTATATTTTTATTTTTAAAATGAACATATTTAAAATACCAAAGAATAAAATAAGTTTCAACAAAATAATCCTCCCAGATTGACCAGCACAATTAGAACATTAGTAAGCCATAAGGGCTAAATTGACGGCTGCTACGCTCATGATTTAGTTCTAACTTGCCCCACCTGACTGGCACCACTACCACAGGAGGCTGATTAGCAAGAGTTTACGGAGGGTCCAGAACACCAGTCTGTTATCAGCTTTTGACAGTGGTGCCCTGTGTTTCTGTCTGAAGTGGAATTCATGAATAATTGCACAGCTCAACAGTATTTTTTAATTCTGTCTGCTTAATAGCCCATCATATCCAAAGAAGACCAAGAGAACGCTGGAGGAGGAAAACATTTTTTTCATGAGGATTGGGAATTGCAGTATTATGTTGTTTCTGCTAAAGATAAGATGATTTGCTTGCTTTGTGATACTGCAGTATCAACATTACAGAAATTCAATGCTCATCAGCATTATAACACTCATAAGGATGACAAATATTTTAAATTAAAGAGAGAAGCACAAAAGGTTATACTGTAGAAATTAAAAGACGAAAAGCAAAAGCAAGGACAATTCTTTCAAGAAGCAATAAGACCTGGAAATAACACCACTGAAGCAACTTACAAAGTAGCTTATATACTCAGCAAAAAGGGAAGCCATTCAATGATGCAGAAATTGCGAAAGAATGCACTGTGGAAGTTATAGGATGCTTAGATCCTGATAATGTTTCAAAGTACAAACAACTGCCTCTTTCAAGAAGAACCATAACTGATCAGCAGCATGAATTAACCTTCAACTTACTAGAACAACTTCATGCAATACTTCGAAAGGAAATTATATATTATTAAATTACTTTGGATTAATCAACTGATACTACTTACTTAATGCAGGTTTTATACTTCATTCCAGTCATAACAGAAGATTTTCTTTGCTACAAAGAGTTACTCACTTTGGGCACTCTTGAGAACAGAACACGGAGAATAAATATCGTCAACAACTTTCAAGATAAATGTCGTGAAGTTGGACTGAATTTGGTAAATTCAGTGAGTGTATGTACAGATGGTACACCTTCCATGACAGGAAAACATGAAGGGTTTATTGCACAGATTCAAAAAAAAAAGTATTAACAGATCCCGATGCTCTCATTTCTTTTCACTGTATCTTGCATCAGCAAAATCTCCAAGCTAAAGCTACAATTTTATGTGACACTTTGCAACAAATTGTAAGTATTGTTAACCATATTCATGCAAATGCAACATAGCATCCTCTGTTTCATAACATGCAAAAGTTGAATGATGAGCTATTCAACGTGGATTTGCCCTATCATTGTAAAGTGCGTTGGCTATTGCAGGGACAGGTGTTAGCCAAAATTTTATCTCTGCGAGGGCAGTTAAATTTTATGAAGAACAGAATCAGCAACATGAATTATTGAAGAGAATTTCTATAGGAATGCAGCATTTCTGTGTGATATCATGTCAAATCAAAATGACTTAAATATTTCTTTGCAAGGTAAAACTAAGTCTATATATGACATGTGGCAAAATATCCAAGCATTTTGAAAAAAACCTATCTTTTCTCAAAACACTTCTTCTTCAAAAGGAAATTTCAGATGAACATTTCCCCAGTTAACAAAGTCACTGATGAGCAGGATGATACATGTGAATCATCTGAAGAATATGCAGCTGTTATAGACATATTAATTGAAGAATACAATGAAAGGTTCAATGACTTTGAGAATCATGACATCACACTCGAATTAGCATTTCAGCTCGTCTAGCTGATATCACCAAGGCACCTAAAGAACTATAGATGGAATTATAACTGTTGCACGCTCCATTGTTCTCTCGTTTTAACCATAATAAATCCAAATTCGTGCATAGCCTATGTGATCTTTTGCCTCCACTGCTCTTGCTTCTCTCCCTCCTTCTTTTCCCCCTTGAGTAGTGTTTCACCCTCACTGGCATTCCTGCCGTTCCTCAACTTAGTTACCTTGTGTGCCACTGAGGGGCCTCTGCATTCACTGCTCCATCTCGGCTGCCCTTGGCTGCCTTCTCAGTCTTAGGGCTCAACTGAAATACGATCTCTTCAGAAGAGACTCCTGATCAGTCTACCTACGCAGAGCAAGACCCTCACTCTTCCAACACTACCACCCTGCCTTATTTTATCTTTCCTAGTAATTCTCTTTATCTTTTCTAGTAATTATTTATGTTCATATATTTTATCTTCTCATTCTTATCCCATCCTCACCGTAAGATCCTTGAGGACAGGAACTCTATCTTATTCACCATTCTATTCTCAGAACCTAGCTAGGGAAAGGCCCCCAATAAATAATTACTGACTGACTGAGATAGAGCGCAGAAAAGAGATATATGCTGGAGGCAGAGGTGTTCACAACATCCCATAAGCAGAGTTCAAGAGTTAACTAAAAGCCAACCTTGCTGTGATAGGTACCCGCTGTACATGCAATCACCCAGGAAAGGCCTACTGCATAAAATTAGCAGGACAGACAGGACTTAACACCAAGATTAAAGGGCTGAACAGCAGACAAGGATTATGAAAGAGGTTAGGAAAGCCAGAAGAAAATTTCAAGGAAGAGGAAATGGTGGCCAACCTCATCAAGAAACCCAGTAAGATCAGTAAAGAGAGAAAATTGTTTACTAAACAATATGGAAGTTATCACGCCCTTAGCAAGAGCAATGTTAATGGAGTAGAAGGACCATGAAGTCTGTGGTTTAAGAAGTCAATGAACAGCCAGTAACCTCTTTTCAGATATTTTGACTGTAAAGGAAAAGAGAAATATAAACTTAAAAAGATGTATTTACTCACGCCTGTAATCCTAGCACTCTGGGAGGCCAAGGCGGGCGGATTGTTTGAGCTCAGGAGTTCGAGACCAGCCTGAGCAAGAGCGAGACCCTGTCTCTACTAAAAATAGAAAGAAATTAATCAGACAACTAAAAATATATAGAAAAAATTAGCCGGGCATAGTGGCACATGCCTGTAGTCCCAGCTACTCGGGAGGCTGAGGCAGAAGGATCGCTTGAGCCCAGGAGTTTGAGGTTGCTGTGAGCGAGGCTGACACCATGGCACTCACTCTAGCCCAGGCAAAAGAGTGAGACTCTGTCTCAAAAAAAGGATGTATTTAGAGGACTGTTTTTGAAGATGCCTCGATATGTTTACAGGCAGGAAGAAGCTGATGTCATAGAAGGGACAGTGATTACTAATGCAAGATCTCTGAGAAGGCAGGATTGGCTGAGATTAAACACAGGTACAGACAGAAACAGCTCTTTCTATGAGAGAGAGAAGAGAATGGTAGTGGGTGCAAGTGTCTCTGAAAGTGTCTGGAAAGGAAATTAAGGAGGTTTACCTAATGGCTCCAATTTCCTCAGTGACATTAAGAGGCACTCTCTGAGACACTGGGAATACAATGGTCAACAAAAATAGACAAAATTTCCCGTTTTAACAGGGATGTAGTTACGGTAAGGGATGTGAGGCAAACAGAGGAGAAACTTGGGCCCAGCTGAGTAGTAGCACCAATCTCCACAGACATGAATTTTCTTCCAACTCATTTTAATAGCTCATGTTCAGAGGCAATGACATTGTTAGAGTTGTTTACAGCACAGGTTCCAGAAGAGAAAAGGGCACAACCTAACTACTATCCAACTAGTTCTGGTTATTCAACTGCATTACTTATACCCCCCCAAACACTTTCACCTCCATTCATTAAAATTAAGCTAGAAAAAAGATGATTCTGCAGAAAAGCTCTTTACCCAAAGCTCACTATGCACATGTATTTCTAATCCAGTGCCAGTTTTCCCTAACTTGGCTACAAATTAGTACAACCTGAGGACTATGTTGGGTATTCTAGGTAATTCTCATACACAGATTTGGATACAATGAGATGTTATTCCCACCTCTCCTCTACCTAATTTCTAATCGCCCTTCAAAATTCAGCTCAGGTGTCATCTCTTCAATTTTGAACTAGTTGCTATGTGTCATCATAGCACTGTAGCCACGTTTATTTCTCTATCTCTCCATTACACTGTAAACTTCTTTTATCACTACTCACCATTGTAATTCTAACTCCTAGCCTAATGGTTAGGGTAGAATGGTTAGGGTGGCTAAGTTAAAAAAAAAAAACCTATATAGCACAGATCTAAAATTTTAAATGAAAATATTATAAAGAAAATACTATGAAGTAGGATGATACATCCTCTCCCATCTTTCCCTTGCTAATTCTGAGCTCCAAGTCCATATTCACCTCACCAATGTGATTTCATCTCCACAGCCCAAAACGTAATATGAAAAAGTCCAATACAAAAGTAAGGGACTTACTAAATACTCAAAAAAGGCAAAAGTATATAAACAAGAGAAAAGCTTATTATACTTGGATACCCCTTAGCTCTAACTAAATATTGAAAACACTTCAGAAGTAGTATGCTGACCCCCAAATTATACATCAATTGAACTCCAAAAGTTTGATGGAAAGATGGCATCTTGAGACACAGTACAAATTTTCACAAAGAAACAATGTTACAAATGGTGGCTGGACACCAAGACCAAGCCACAAAGCCTACTAGACCCCTAATAGCCCAATCGCTAATACTTCACAAGGAAAACTGTCATTCCACAGAGATATGTCAGGGCTTCTATAAACACTTATTTGTGTGCATATATGTTGTTCCTGCAAAATCAAAGCAAAATTCCAAAATAAATATGAGACTGAGAAAAAGTACCTAAAGCACTTTGCATGGTGCCTGACACCAAACAAATTATAGTTAGTTTTATCCAGAATCCCCAATTTCAAACTTCTGTCATCAAAGCAACTTTATTTTTCTCACTGAATACTAGACTAAATTCCTAGAGTGCCGGGACAAATCCTCACCATTGTATCCGCCTTGCTACTCTCAAAGCCTGGAATACAGGAGGTATTTAATGCATATTTGCTAATGAAGGATACTTAGGGTCAACAAAACCTCAAAAACAACTAAGTAAACACAGGCACTAAAACCAAATGGCCTTACTTATTTTAGATGTTTTTTTAAAATGAATCATCATACTTTCCATATTGATTTTTTTCCTTTAAAATTATCATCAAGGCCTAGTGTGATGGTTCATATCTGTAATCCCAACACTTTGAAAGGCCAAGGCAGGAGGATTGCCTGAGGCCCGGAATTTGAGACCAGCCTGGGCAACATATCGAGATCCCATCCTTACCAAGAAAATTTTTTAAATTGAGCCGGGGCAGGGTGTGTACCCGTAATCCCAGCTACTCAGAAGGCTAAGGCAGGAGGATCATTTGAGCCCTGGAGTTCAAGGTTACAATAACCTATGATTGGGCCACTCTACTCTAGCCTGGGTGACAAAGTGACACCCTGTCTCCAAAAAATAATAACAAAATGAAAAAAAGTATAAAAATTCATGCAGAAAATATTCCTCCAAGAATCACCAGTTTAGAAAACTGTTTTAGACAACAAACAGTCCAATATAGAATGGCTGAGTGAGACAGGGCATGTACATTTCCCTCAGCCTCAGTTTTCTTATTCAATAAGAAATGGAGCACAAAACATATTGAGATTTTTTAGCTTAGGATTACTTCACTGAAAAAACTATTAAAATGTATTTCACAAAAATGTGAAATACTTAGTAGCAAATCATCCATGATTGTACCAACCTAACTCAGCTATTTTCATTTTTTATACCATTATTTTTTTCAAATATACATTTCTTATGAAGTTGCAATATCAACGCACAAATCGTTTTACTTTCTACTCCCCACTCACATTTATAGTAAAAACTGCCAATTACAAACTTGCTGGAACCCTAGGCCAACATCAGAGAACAATTTAATTTATGCTTATAGTTGTGAAAACCTAACTTTGGCAACAATATTCTAGAAAGCCACAAGATGGTGATGTTGTTCCATAAAAAGAACCTTTTTTTAAATAAATTAAATACACCAACTTCCCCAAAATGAAATTAATAGCTTTCCTCCACTGCAAGAAAGGATATCCAAAATGTCTCTACTTCGTTTACTAGAAAACATTAGTGAGAAGAGAAAAATGCATTCATCAAGTTTAGCAACAACTATTCCAATTCTTAACCTACACTGCTATCGTCCTGTAAAAAACAGACAAAAACACAGGACTTTGGCAGCATTATTCTTATTACCACACTGATCTTTCCTTAACTTTCTGCTCTATCCTCTCCCCGTCATAATGAAAACTTGAAATACATTTTTACATTTCATGAACTAATGAACTTTATTTTTCCTATCCTTAATTTAAGGAGACAATTCTTATTACTCTGTCTTAAAAGAAGTGATACTAAAATTTACCTACATTAACAAAGGACAACTATATCTAATGGTATCAGTACTGAGAATGAGGTTTCTTTCCTAATTTGCTATAATCTCTCCATTTCTTATAATATGCAATACTATGCTTACAATGGAAAAATACAAAACTTTTAAAGCAAAAAACAGAAAATCATTTGGTAATTTTTCCCCTTGTCTTAGTAACCATCAGGAGAAAACAGGTTTCCCACTCTTGTGCTACATAATGGCACTGAAGAAAATATGATTCAAACAACAGTAAGCACATTAAAACTTGGGTTCCAAGCTTATAGAATCAACTTAACATATAAAAAGAGCTAGGTAGAAGGGTAAGATGATAAAGCCTAACTATCCGGGACCTACTGCACTTACATGGGACGTTGAAGTGATGCAGAATCATAGGCAGTCTTAAGCCTGGAATCTAAACCAGACATTTGACTCCAAAAAATGAGAACAATAATTAACACTGATTGGGCTCCTATTATGTGTCAGTGACGGTACAAAAAAAATTACCTCTAACGTTATCAATTATCCTTCACAGTCATCATTATTATTCCTACTAACAGATGAGGAAAATTAGATTTCATGAATTTAAGTAAATTGTCCAGGGCCACAAAACTGGATTTGAATCCAGATTTCTTGGGCTCAAAGCCAAGGCTCTTTTTACTACATTTGTGCTGCAAAACAGAACATAAATAAGAAATGCTGAGCTAAACCCATGCCTTAAAATAAGAAGTTTGTTATATCAATCTGATCTCACTACTTTCTTATTTTATCATCTAAAGCAGTGGTCCCCAACCTTTTTGGCACCAGGGACTAGTTTCATGGAAGACACTGTTGCACTGGACAACAGGCACTGTGGGGAACAGGCCAACAGCTAAAGCCATCCTGAACTCTTGGGTGTACCGAGCAGGGTCCAGGTCTGTACTGGGCTGGTGAGGGAGTGGACTAACTTGTGGCTTCCCTGAGCCACACCCTGGAACTTAAAGCCAGTCACTTCACCCCTAGAGCGCAGTGGGACCTGGGCACAGGAACTGACCTGAGATTGACCTGAGAGCAGCAAGCCCAGATCTGAGAGGCTCTGGGCAATCGCTTAGGTGGGTTCTGGGTGGGGCGTATAGAGCTACGAACTCTGCAATCTGATCTGGCATCCGCGGGACCCTTGTGCCTAAGAAGCAGCCTGTAGCTTGCTCAGCCCCAAATCCCTCCAGGCCCCAGCCCCCTCCTGCCTGCCTGGCCCGGGCCCCACCCTCCACGTTGGGTCGGCTGGCCACACACAGAGCCCCCAATTCTGGCTCAGAGACCCTGCTCAGAGGCTTTGCTTCTGGCTCCACCCCAGTCCCAGCTGGGAGGCTCTCATGCCAGGGCACCGTGGGCTCTGAACTGAGTGTTGGGGTGGCCACTTAGGCAGGTTCCGAGAGGAGCGTGAAGAGCTCTGTGGGCCCTGGACCCCAGAGCCAACAACAGCCCACCTGACTTCGCATTAGCAGGACCCTGGCACCTGCGGAACAACCAGCTGCTTACTCTATCCAACTCCGCCCTCCAGCCCAATGGCCTCCTGCCTACTTTGCCTCAACCCTGCCCTCTAGGTCTGATCGGCCTGCATCTACACAGCCCCGCTTTTGGCTCAGATGCCTTGCTCGGAGGTTCTGCTTGCGGCTCCTTCCTAGTCCCTCCTCAGAGGTTCTCATGCCAGAGCCTGATGTTCCGCCCCGTGCCTCCATAAATCCTGCCAGGCCCAAGACTCCATACCCAAGTCTCCAGCGCTGAACCTGGACTCAAGACCACACCCCAGCCTCCACCACCAAACCAGGGCTGGATGAGATAGCTGCTCCAAAGTCCAACCAAAGCCTGGCCAGGAACCGCCCCCCCACCACCATCAAGCCACCAGCACACTACAACCTGTTTTGACCTATGGCTCACAACTCGAGAACCCATAACAACTTTATCCAGCTGCTGTGGTTACCTCTACGGGGAGACCCTGGGTAAAGTAATCTCCACAACACCAGCCTCAGTGGATAGAGTCTCCTCCAGCTCCCAACTTGAACATCCTACAATTATCTGGAGAGTATCCCAGCAAGGAACAGGAGTCCTGCGAACCTATTAACCTGGAACTCAGAAAAGAGCGTTCATATGAGAGGCAACTAGCAAAAGAACCCTGGCAACATGAAAAATCAAAACAGATCAACATACCCAAGGGATCACAACAGAGCTACAGCAGTGAACTCCAACTACAGGGAAATTGTTGAAATGACAGAAATGGAATTCAGAATATGGATGGCAAATAAGATGAATGGAATTGAAGAGAAAGTTGAAAACCAACAAAAAAAAGCCCAAAACATATTTCAGGAAATTAATGAAAAAGTCACTAAAGAGCTTGAAAAATTAGGAAGGATATAATAGAACTTAAAGAAATGAAAGAGTCTTTCAGGGATTTTCAAAACATAGCAGGAAGTTTCAGCAACAGACTAAACCAAGGAGAAGAAAGAATCTCAGAGCTTGAAGACAAGGCTCTCAAGCTAACCCAATCATTTAAAGAGGCAGAGAAGAGAACAAGGGCAGAGCAATCACTTAGAGACTTATGGGACTATCTAAAGTGAAGAAACATATGAATTATAGATATCCCTGAGGGAGAAGAAAGTGCTAAAAGCAGGGAAAATCTATTCGAGAGAATTATTGTGGAAAACTCCCCCAGTAGAAAACTCCCCCAGTACTGCCAGAGATCCAGACATCCAGATACAAGGTGGTCATCGAACTTGGGAAGATTCACAGCAAATAGAACATCTCCAAGACACACAATATTCAGCCTG
Organism: Indri indri; assembly: GCA_004363605.1. NCBI lineage: Eukaryota > Metazoa > Chordata > Mammalia > Primates > Indriidae > Indri > Indri indri. The sequence goes on from RJWJ010029475.1 coordinate 18,879, forward strand.
GCCAAAGTCAAAGTGAAAGAGAAAATTCTACACCCAAGAACTGACCTACAAGGGAAAACCCATAAGGATAACAGCAGACCTCTCAGCAGAAACTTTACAAGCCTGAAGGGAGTGGGCTACCATCTTCAATCTTCTTAAATAAAATAATTGCAAGCCTAGAATTTTGAATCCTGCAAAACTATGTCTCGCATCCAATGGAGAAATTCAGTCTTTTCCAGACAAGCAAATGCTGAGGGAATTCACAAAGTCCAGACCTGCTCTGCAGGAAGTACTCCAACCTGCACTATACATGGATAAGCACAAAAAATATCCCACCACTGTAAAAAAAACCCCCAAACCTAAAGGTCAGAGCCCAGTCATCACAACGGCTAAAGAGGTAAAACAGAACAATATAGTTCTACTCAACAGGAAGAACAGAAATCCACCCCATTTATCAATTCTTTCAATAAATGTGAATGGCTTGAACTTCCCAGTCAAGAGACACAGCCTGGCTGAATGGATTAAAAAAAAAAAAATTACAAGCCAAGTATCTGCTATCTCCCCAAAACACATCTAACCCCCAAGGACTCATTCGGACTCAAGGTGAAGGGATGGAAAACAATATTCCAAGCAAATAGAAACCAAAAGAAAGCTGGTGCAGCAGTTCTCATATCAGATAACACAGACTTCAAATCAAGAAAAGCAATGAAAGACAAATACGGTCATTATGTAATGGTAAAAGAACAATTCAACAAGAAGACATAACAATTCTAAATATTTATGTACCTAACAGAGGTGTTTCCACATTCATGAAGCAAATCCTACTTGAGCTAAACAAAATGATAAACAGCAATGCTATAATAGCCGGGGACTTCAACATCCCTCTGATAGAACAGGACAGATCTTCCAAGCAGAAAATAAACAAAGGAACAACGTACTTAAACAGAAATCTAGAACAAATGGACCTAACAGACATTTACAGAACATTCCACCCAAAAACCACAGAAGATACATTCTTCTCATCAGCTCATGGAATATTCTCTAAGATTGAAAACATCCTAGGCCACAAAACATGTCTCAACAAATTTTAAAAAACAGAAATTATAGCATGCATTTTCTCAGACCACAGTGGAATAAAATTAGAAATCAACTCCAACAGAAACATTCATCTCTACACAAAGTCATGGAAACTAAACAACCTATTGCTGAATGATAGCTAGATCAAGGAGGAAATTTTAAAAAAAAAATCAAAAGTTTTTTTTTTAAACTAAATGATAAAGGGGACACAAGTTATCAAAATCTGTGGGATATAGCTAAAATAGTTCTGAAAGGAAAATTCATAGCCATAAATGCCTATATCCAAAAGACACAAAGATTATAAAACAACAATCTAATGAATCACCTCAAGGAACTAGAAAAGAATGAGCAAACCAATCCCAAACCCAGCAGAAGAAAAGAAAGAACCAAGATCAGAGCAGAATTAAATGAAATCAATAACAAGACAACTATACAGATTAATAAAACAAAAGGTTGGTTCTTTGAAAGACAAACAAAATTGACAGGCCTCTCACTAGACTAACCAAAAGCAGAAAAGAAAGGACCCTAATAAGCTCAGTCAGAATGAAAAAGGAGAAATTACAACACGGAAATACAAAACATCACCTCTGAATACGATAAAAATCTCTATGCAAATAAACTTGAAAATGTGGAAGAAATGGACAAATTTTTAGAAA
>RJWJ010029476.1:0-20606 GCA_004363605.1 Indri indri
GTACCAAACCTTACAAGCAAATGTTGGTTGCAACATTATGACTTGGAAACGATCAAATGTATGTCATATGTAATGGAATATTACTCATCTATAAAAAGAAACGAGTTCATACAGGCTCCAACAGAGATGGATTTCAAACCCTGGCGCTAAGTGATTGTGTGTTTACATTCACACGAAACGTCAAAAAGGCAAATCTACCGAGACAGGAAGCAGACTTGCGGTTGCCTGGGGCTGGGGGCAGGAACAAGAGACCCACCGCAAAGGGGGATGAGCGGGTTTTGGGGTGATGGAAATGTCCTGTGGCTAGATTGTAGCAGTTTTTGCACAGCTTTACACATTTGCTAAAAGTCATTGCATTGTTTACTGAAAATGGATGAATTTTGTAGGGTATGTAAATTATGTCTCAACGAATCAGTCATAGAAAATCCTGAAATCTCCCACCGTGGGAAGGGGCTGGGCTTTCTGCGGGCACAGATCTGCACAGCTTCCAGTCTGGGCAGCCACCCGGGCCCTGCCTTTTCTTTCCAAACCCCGGGACAGGCCGAGGCTCCCCTTCCACTGCCACCCGTGGCCGCTCCAGGGTTTCTGCTCTCCTCTGCCCACTGTGGGACGGAGCGGTCCGTTCCCCTGTGCCCGGCGCTCCTCAGGGCTTGACTATCAACCAGCGAGGGTGAGAGAGAGTCCCTGCCCTCCAGACCTGCCGCCCTGCCCCCGCAGACCCTCTCAGACCAGTCCTGGGTTGCGGGGGACTTGAATGAGGGGGACCCAGGCAGGGGTAACCCGGGAAGGGAGGACGGGGGACAGGCATCCTGGGGCCCCCAGGTGGCCATCTTCAACTGGACATTCTGTCTATGGGAACCACAGGAAGAATTACAGATTCGGAAACCTTTTTCTCACGGAATGGAATGTAAGAATGATAATGGTGTGTGTGGAGGGGACAGCAGGTGGTCTCCCACCCCTACTACGTCGTGTTTCATAAAAAAATAGAAGACACTTCCCCCTCCCCTCAGAAGCAGCCCCCCATCGTTGTAGACTGCATTCGGCCGACTGTGGCTGCACCAGGCCCAGGAGGGGCTTCCCTGCCTTTAGGCCCAGGGCTGGGTGTGCACAGGGCAGCCCCACCAGGCACACAGCCCTGCGGGACACTGTCAGAGCCTGGCAGTTCCCCAGGCCCCTTCCTACCCCGCTGCCTTAGTTCTCCTCTCCTCATTGGTGCACGTCCCACCCCCTTAGACTTTGCCCACTACTGCCAAAGTGGTTTCCTAGGACACAGAACTAACCGTGCCACTTGCTTGCCCAGAGCCCTTCAATGGCCTACGGGTCCTGAGACCGCATCTTCCCTTCCTGCTACTCTTAGCCTCGGGGTCCCTCAGCCTCGCCATCGCTCACTCCGGCTCAGTCACGCTCCCGCCAGGCTGCCTGGCTGGGGAGCTGCCGCACGTGTTTCTGGAGGGAGATATGTGCTCATCTTGGGGTCCCCGTGCCAGACAGGATCCCTGGCACAGGGGCTGGATGAATGTTTCTTTGATGTGATGACTGTCCAGACAGGGCTGGTTTGCTACGGGCCTCCCAGCCTCGAGCAAACCCAGACACACAGGACCAGCCCAAAGCGAGCCGCAAACAGACTTCTGCTACACAGGTGGGGGCGCGCAAGGCCAGGAGCACAAGTTCCGGAGCCAGCTGGAAATGTGGCTCCACCACTGACCAGCTTCACCCCCGGAAGCCTCAGTCTGCGTCTGTACGATGGGGATGACGAAAGCCCTGACCTCCAAGTGCTGTGAAGGTTAAAATGCTAACGCAGCTATTGCTAACATGGGGGCAGGGAGATCCACGGATTGACCCCGGGGGTGGTGATGTCCAGTGAGTGCTGGGGGTGGGCAGACAGCAGGGGCTTGGGGGGACGGTCAGGTGTGGGGGGACCCGAGCCGAAGAAGCTCAAGAACTGGGAGGTGAGGAGGATGAGCCTCTCCCGTGGGCCCAACGCCTCCAGGCACGACAGGGAGGCCCACAGGTTGGCAGAGGGTGTTGCGGCCACTGCGGCCCTTCTTCCGCCTCCCCTGCCAGCCCCCTGGGACTCGCTGAGCCCTGCAGACATTGCCTCCTCACTCTCTAGGTCCTTTAAAATCCGGCCTCGCTCCCTCTCGGTGCACACTCAGTCCCTCCAGGGCGGCCGTGTGTGGCTCTGGGCCACTCCCTGCGAGTCCCCGGTCTGAGTCAGGGTTCAGAGTCCAGGCTGAGCAAGCCGCAGATCCCAGCCAGCTGAGCCCTCCCTGCCTCCCTCCTGGGTGCTCCCGCCATATCCCCAGGACACTCTGGGAGAGCCCGAAGACACTCTGGTGTTGCATGTCTGTGTGTCTCTAACAGACTTCAGAGGTTTTCAAGGCCAGGACCAAGTTCTACTCAGGCTGCTCTCCCTAGCACCAGCACAGCCACTGCCTGAGACCACCTGCGCACGTACTTGGCGTTGCAGGCAGATTTCTAGGATGGCTGAGCGATGCCCACCTCCCGGTACTCACACCCTTGTGCCTTGGGTGTGGGCTGGACCTCAGGGTACAAGTAACTTCCTTCTCACCAGTAAAATACAGCCACAGTAATGAGATGTCCCTTCCATGATCAGGTTACAAAAGACTGTGACTTCCAGCAGACTAGTGCTGGCTTTGATGAAGCAAGCTGCTCTGTTGATGAGGTCCGTGTGGCAGGCAACGGAGATGGCCCCGGCCTACAGCCAGCAAAGAACTGAGACCCTCAGTCCAACAGCCTGTGAGGAACTGGGTCCTGCCAATCACTGTCTGAGTTTGGTGGAGGGTCCTGTCCCAGTGGATGGCAGCCTGTGAGAGACCCTGAGCAGGGGACCTGGTGAGCTGTGCCCGGACTCCCGACCCACAGAGCTGTGAGATAATGAATGTGCGCTGCTTTCAGCCACCAGGTTTCAGAGTGATTTGTTATGGAGCAACAGACAACTCACACACCCAGCGAGTGACAGAGTTCCCCAGCCATGGAGGAAAACGGCAGCCACCTCTCCCCCAGGCTGTGGCAGTCATGGGCACTTTGTATCACAACGTCCTTGACCAAGAATTCCGGCGGGGACAATCTCAGCATCTTGCTGCCGGGCCCTCAGGGCAGACAGATGAGGAAGAGAGACGATTCTGCAGCTGTCGCCAGATAACGACTCCTTCCCAGGCAGAGTCCCCGGCCACCTTTCAAAGACACTCCGCGTCTTTCTGTCAGTATTTTTTCTCATGCCTGTCGTCCTTACTAGTCTATGAGCCCTTCTAGGGCAAGAATTATTTTCCAGAACATCAACAAGCACATGTTTTCTGTGCTTAATGAATATCGGATGCTTGTGGCTCACGCTGGCTTCCTAGGTAGGAAGGTCAGCTCGCCCAAGCGAGTAGGACAGGTTAAATATAGATGACCACTACACAGAGCAGTGAGATCGGATCCATCTGTAAGATGAATAATGCGAACACCTAAAATAGCCACTCGGTCTCTCTGATATATTTGGCCCCTTCAGGAAGCCACAGGCTGTTGCGAGCATGGATCAGATGCCAGGAATAATGGGCATGTTTGGCTGGGGCCTTCAGTACCAGTAAGACATCATTTCCCCCAAAACCTCCCTGGTTTCCCCCTGACCTCCCCGGCATCGAGTGTGGATGGCAGCGACAAGCAGCGAGAGGGACTCCCTCGCTCACGTGGGGGCCCCTGCACAGGATGGCAGACGCAGGCCTCGGGGAGGGCGCGCAGACGCTGCTGAAGGGCAAAAGTCACTCCCGTGGTGCCAGGTGAACTACGTCACATTGATCTATTGTGTCAGTCATGCCAAATGAAATGAAATAGATATAATTTATACTCATTAGAAAAATACCGACATATATGTGTGTGCATGACATGCGATATATGTACACATGCATATATGGCACATATCTTTATACAGTTCATTTCTTTACCCCGAATGCAGACTTTGTGCATTTTTTGCTTTTCTCTAGATTGCCACGAGAGGGCAGCACGTGCCCACGTTGGCGAGTCAGGGACCCTCTGTTCAGATAGAGGGTCGGAAGTTCTGCTTCCACGTGCTTTAGGAGCACGGAAATTTTAATACCCACTGGGTGTCTTTATTTTACTAGTGATAAGATCTAAATAAGGATGGGAGACTGATGTACAGGCAGACTATTAGAAGTAGCAAGCTTGAATTAAGAATTCCGGAACCTTCACATTCTTATTAAAAATGTGTGAACGTCACCATCTTGCATTTAAATACAGGAAACAAACCTCTCATTTTTCATTTCCTTTTTTGTATTACTTAATTTGTCCTTACTACATGTTCGTGAAGTCAAAGGTGAACAAATGTTTCTACCGATTTTTTACGGAAATAAATGTGACTGCCCAAAATACCCAGGTAGGAATAACAACATCCACTGTCATCTACGGAGGCCGGGCCCCCGACACGCTCCCTCCCCCTCGGTCTCTGTTCACCACCGGGGAACACAGCAGGTGTGACTGGTCTATTTTAAGGCAAGGAAACCAAAGCTACCGAATGACCTGCCCGAGGTCACCAGGGAGACGGCCCTGGGGTCACGGGCTGCTCTGGCTGGCTCCCCCCGCCCCGGCGCCAAGGCCCCAAGCCCCCAAGCCCCAGGCTCTTGGCCACTTGTTCTGCCCGGGGCTGTCCCTCATGCCGCAGGGTTCCTTGGTGCAGCGGTGTTGCAGGCGCGGCTGCGTGGAACACATACGGGCTTCTCGTCTGGTCTCTCACTGTTATCAAATGGTGGATTTTTTTTTTTTTTTAAAGATATACATTTTTAAAGAAGTTAAACAGGCTGGAAATGCCACATTAAACACAATTCAGCTTGGCCCTCAGGGTGCCTGCTCTTGAGGCAACGTTACAGCGGAAGACACACATCAGGACCCGGTTCAGGGAGGCCAAGCTGACTGTGACCTAGGAAGGGCTGGGCCACCGGCAGGGGAGCAGCAGGGGATGGCAGAGCATGGGGACTGTGCTTCTAAGTCCCAGGGCTCCGGGGGTCCCGGGAGGCATTACGTCAGACAGTGACACCAGCTCCAGCACCTGCTTCCTCCCTCGCCCCCCTTCCAGAGGGGACAGGAAACCAGTGCAGGCCTCAGGGGCTCCCGCCTGCAGCTTCCTGGTGGACAGTGGGCAGAAGACGTGATCTGCCACAGAAAAGGCACCAGCTTCTTCTAGATCCACCCAGGACCCCAGGCCACTTCTGCCCACACCAAGGGCAGAGATGGGTGCTGTCAGACACAGGCAAAGCCACCCAACTCCTGAAGTGTTAGCAGAGGAGCCAAGCAGCAGCTGTGCATCGGCTAATGAAGATGCCACCTGGGCCGCGCCTGGGTGGGAGGCAGCGGCTCTCTGCACCATGAAGCCTGGGCAGAATCTCACGAGACGATATTTGGTTTACTCCGCTTCGTCTCTGCCACCCCTGGGACAAGGGATTTCTGCAAGCTTTTGTGCAGAAAAGTTCTTGTTTGTTACCAATCAATCCTGGCATCTTAATCTTTGATACTGTTCTTATTCAGAAGAATTGTTTTTAATGCAACATTGCAGAAAAAGGCTAGCTTTGCATTAAGCAAGATGAAGCTCACAGCCCCAAACCCCCCTTGCTGGCTTAGCTTGGGGGGATGGTAGGAAAGCCCATTTCCACCAGGGACTCCATGGGAATTGTCCCTGAGTGTGTTTGCAAGGAAGAGCCACGGCCTCCTGGCGCGGGTGAGAAGGGCTCACGGCAGGAAGAGTGATTCATCAGGACACTAGACCTTCTTCCAGCCTGGCCGGGGGCCCCTTTGGACTCAGTTTCCTTTCATCCTCTGCAGGTACAAAAACATCACCAGGGGTCAAATATTTTTTCTAGTTTGTCATCTTGGCAAGCTGAATCTGAGAACGTATTTGTTGAATTTCTATTCCGAAATCTTTCCAGGTTTGCATCAAAGAGGAAAGGACAACACATTTCCTTCAGTCTAGCTTGCTAAGCAAAATCTAACAACGAATAACAAGGCCTGCTACTGCCAGAGTGCCAGAGTCAAGGGGTGACCCCTGCCCTGAAATATACATGCAGAGGCCGAGGAGACGCCAGCGGGAAACGCAGGAGGTCTGAGTGCGACTTCTACTCTGTTGAAAAGAATCATTTTTGCTGTATTCTCATATCAAGGAAGGAAATTTAACTATGTGAAGGAAAGACAGAGTGAGCCGCTGTCTGCCTGAGCTATCTTTCAACTGCAAGGACGACAAAATAAGCTCCGGACTCATCTCTTCACTGTGGCTTATGCAGAAGGTAGAAACAGGACGAATTACTTGGCACTTAATTGCTTTTTTTTTCTTAAACACCCAATACCTTGGCATTTTCTTACAGGAACCCAGTAGCTGCCAGGCTTGGCTTGTATTGCAAAAATGCAGTAGAATGAATCAAAGTGAGGATGTGTGAAGATGCTACCGTCAGCTTGAGTGCTGGAAACGTGGAAAGGACGGAAGTCTGTGAGCTGCCCGCCCCCACAGTCCTCCCCGGCACCACAGGGACTAAAATATTAGCCTTTGCACGTCCACCTCGGCCGGAATGGCCTCTCCTCATCTCTCTGAAGGGGTCACCATGCTGACTCCTGGGTTTAGCCTCACAGCTGAGTGACTGCCACACTCACAATTTATATTTACAAAAGCATACGCATTAGAAATGCTAATGACATTCCTATAAAAAGTTCAGTGTGGTATATAAATCCAGATAAGCTCTTCAATAAGTCACAAACAGTATTAGGAAAATGACCTGCCTGCAGTCGAGTGACGCCTCACACAGAGGCACGTCCTTTATTATGCTACGATCGCAATAACAGGAAATGGGGTGTAGCATCCCTGAACCCCGACCCAGCGATAGCACCGGGGAGCAATAAGCCTCACATTACAGACAAACAAAAGCCGCTAAACACCGTCAATCACAGCCTCCAGGGAAGTATGAAACCACGACAAACGTGGGGAGGGCTACGCGGTGCTGTCCCGCCTACCTGGCCCGGCGCCCAGCACACGGTGGGCTCCCAGGAAATATTTCTTACACGTATGGGCGATCTAGCTGGCTGGGCTTTCTCTCTGTAAGGCCTCCTTTGGATGAGCGACATCGGCTTCTCAGGCCAGTAAAATATAAGGCTCTTTCTACTTACTTTTTGGTTTTGAACGGCTGTGTTACGAAGTCCCGCAGAAAAGCCGGCGGCACAGAGTTCGGCCTAAGTAGGGCCTGCGCGACCTGCCCGACCCTCCCGCTTTCCTGGCGCTGCCACGCTCCCCGGGCTCTGAAAAGCTCCCTGCTCCCCATTCCTCCTGCTGCCGGGACGGGAGGGACCCCAGGGTAAGTTCTCACCCAACTCGCAGGTGCCTTGGGGTCCGGGCGAAGCAGCCGTCTAGGCTGTGGGTCACGAACCCGACGGCCCAGCACGCTGTGCGCCTGCTCCAGGAGCCAGGGCGGGCAGAGCTGCAGCCAGAGACTCGTCTCCGAGTCCGAGAAGAAACGCCCCTTGGGCGGCTCCCCTCACTCACCTTATCACCGTGGGGGTGATCTCTGCACAGAAGAACACGCTGAGGCTCCCCACCGCGTGGGAGGCAAACATGCCCACGATGGAAAAGGCGATGGAGAATTTGTCCTTGACACTGTCACTCATCCCTGAGGGAGAATCGAAGAAGCGGGCAGTGAGTGTGAGCAAAGAGCGAGGAAGCCAGGCCGGGTAGGAGGGGGGCTGGGGCTACACGGAGCCCAGGGGCTCCCTCCTCCCCGCGGCCCGGCGTGCAGTGAGCTTGGGTGTGCAGTGCCCTGGGGGGACTGGCAGCACCCACAGGCCTGGGAGCCCACGGCCCCCGGCACAAGGCCTTGTTGGGCCCCTGCCAGGCCCTCGTGTGTCTCGCATGCCCGAGCTCACAGCAGCCTCTGTCAGAACCCCTCGGCCGCAGCCATGCCTGGCGGGAAGGCGGGCTGGCGTCCCCCGGGGCCGCAGCACGTCCCCTCTGCTGGCCTCCGAGTTTGCTCCAGAGAGCTGAGCTGTTTCAGCCTCAGGTTTGACAGTCCAGCATGTGGGACGGGGTATCTGAGTCTGTGTTGATTTAAGGAACAAAATCTCAAAAGCCCAAACAGAAGAATTTACAGGCCTGGAGGGAAAGTGCTCCACCATCCAGCACCTTGTAAACGGCACCAGGGTCCGACCTCGCGAGAAGGCGGCATCTGGCGTAGTGCAAAGGCATGCCGTTGGGCCATTCAGCCGGGGCGCAGCTCGGCTCCCCGCAGGGGCGTGGGGGCACGGGCTTGGGGCAGGCCAGGCAGGTGTCGCAGCAGCATGGAGGTACCGAGGGGCAGGGCAGCGGCTCTGCTGTCCCCTGTGGTCGGAGAGCAGCAAGCTGGCAAGAGTCACAGTGGGACAGCGGCTTCCCTGGCAGCCGGACAGCCAGGCCCAGCATGCCCCGGCTTTCTGATCGCGCCCAGGACCGGCCGTGAGACAAACCGCGTCCGTGCTGGGCCAGGGAAAGGGGCGAAGGCATGCGAGCCAGGCCGCGCAGAGCGGGAAACACCAGGCGCTCTTTCTAGAGGCAAGAGGGAGTCAGGGAATACAAACGTATCCTTATAGTGTCCAACCTACGGCCAACTTCAGCTGCAATTCTGGGAGGGCAAGGAGGGGAGGAGAGAGAGGAGAAGGAAACCACAAGTCTGTGAGTCTCTGTGAAGACGCCGGCTGGGATGCAGTACGCGCCGGGACGCGCAGGCTGCGTGGGACCCACCTGAGTCTGGGTGCTGGCTGTACTTCCCGATCACTGGGCCCGCGGGAACGGCGCGCGACACGGGGAGAGAAGGCGGGAAGGGGGAGAGAGCACGTTAGGTGGAGTTATCACAGGCCGTTCCCACGTGACTTGTTTCTAAGCAAACTCCCTTCCCTGTCTGGGTTGGCGCCAGCCGCCTGGGCAGTGGAATGCACACTGGACTAAACAAAGATCTTTTTGTTAGGAAGGGAGGCCTAAAACCCTTCCGGCCTCAGAGCCTGGGGAGAAAATGGAACCCTTCACAACAGAGACCCCGGCAGATCCAAAGGGTACAGATTTCCTTGAGCATAAAGCTATGTGAGGGTCACCGCTGACCTGTGCTCAAGGAGCACTGCAGGGTGGACCCACCAGGCGGCGTCTCTGCTCACCCCGGCCCTGCTCCTCGCAGCCACCTGCTGTGTGCCCAGGGTTCTGTGGTGCTCCTGCTCAGGGCCTATGAGGGCACTGGTGACCCCAGGGCTGAGGTGCCCTGCCAGAGGAACGGGGATGGTGGGAGATAGACATCGTTTCTGTTATTAGTTTCAGCTGAAAGTCTCCCAGCAAGGTATGGAATGCATAAGAACTTTGCCCAAGCTGGAAACTTGTTCCTGAGTTTGAAACTAGCTGTTCTATAATCCAGTCTGCACGAAAAGGCTGCTCTGATCTGAGGCGCAACAGGACATTCATCGGTCTGATGCCAGCGGCTGGGGTTCACTTTCCCTGTGAAGGATGGGAGTGCCTGGTGGCTTCGCTTTCCCTGCATTGTCCTGGGACCCTGCCTGGGCAGAGAAGGCGGCTCGGGGTCCTGCTCGTTTGTGTTGTGCTCTGGGCCAGCCCGGCAGACGCCACGGTGGTTTTCCACACACAAAGGCGGGGGTCTGTTGGTGAGGAGCTACATGGAGCATGCCAGGGGGCTAGATGGACTCTCTAGTTTTGCCTTAGGTTATTTTTAACCTTTACTGAGAAGGTTGTTGGTCCAAAGAGAGGCTGATGAACTTGGGACCATCTGCTGAAAAGCAGTGCCCCAACGTGAGGGTGTCAAAACAGATTTATTCCCCTCTTAATGTCACACGAAGAAACAATCCTTTGTTCTTCATTGTCATGCAATGAATCCCAGAGCAACAGTCCGCCCCTCAGCAAAGCCAGGCCCACCAGGACTCGGGGAGTCAGGTGCAGTGGGCAGGGGGAGTAGGGGGAGGGGAGGGGGAGGCTGCACAGACGCTCTGATTAAAGCCCAGTCCTTCTCAAGGCACTTTCTGGAAGCTATTGATCTTGGAATGACTGCTTGAGTCTCACCAGCCCTTTCAAGTACCCTGTGGGGTTCACCAGCTCCCCTCCCCGGCACCCCGGCCACTCACGGTTGAGAAGCCCGAGCTGCAGGAGCGAGGCCAGGGCGGTGAGGATCATGAAGAGCAGCAGCCCTCCCCTGCGCCCCAGGAACCTGACCACCACGCACATGGCCAGGCAGGACGCCAGCGCGATGCTGGCCATGGTGTAGTAGTCGGCGTAGAAGTTCTCCAGGAGCGGCACCTTCACCTCGTGGCCCATCATGCTCCTGGCGAAGCAGTGGTGGATCCCGAACCCCGTCAGCCTGTGGAGACACACGGAGAGGGCGGTGGGTGGGCTGCGCCGACTCGAGGGCCGCCCCATCTCCTGGGGGCTGTCGGGACCAGGAGACACAGCAGCAGCTCAACGTGCCACAGAAACGCATGCCATTACCATCCATGGACCTACGACAGGGTAAAATGCAAGAGAAGGCGTCAGAGAAACGTCAGGCGCACGCCCCTCACGGGGTCCGCGTTCCCACTCTCCTGCCGTGGCTGCAGCAGAAGGGCGTGGGCGCGAGAGTGCTGAGGCCTTTCGTTCAAATTCGATCTGTCCTGGGAATCTCACACGTAAGACGAAGCCCTCTCCATGTGCTCGCTTAACCCCACGGCAGCCCCGTGACAGCTACCGTCGCAGCCCCGTCACAGACGGGCAGACAGGCATAGAGGGGCTCAGGTTCGCAGCGCGTAAGTGGCAGCCGCGGAGACATATGGCCTGTCTGGGCCTGTGCCTCCTCGTTGGGCACTCAGGCCCCTGAAGGCTGGCGATCCCTCCCGAGAACCACGTGCTCCGCCCACACCTGCCACACTCGCCAGCGCGGCCTGCAAAAGCCAGGCAGGAGTCAGGCCGCTTGGTCTTCAGGAAACTTCGTCTCCATTCTTAACTTCTCCCCACGGCCTCCCACTGCCCTGGGCCAAGCCTCTTTACTGCCCCGCATGAGCATATAAACCTGCTGGGAAACACGTGTCCACTCTGGAAAACAGGACTAAAAATGTGGCCGAGCATGTGCAGGGAGGCTGCTGGTGCCCACGTCCGAGGGCATCTCCAGGTCTGCAGGGTCCTGTTGGGCGCAGCTGTATGTGATGCGCCGGCTGTGCCGAGCACGCTTGTTCCGTCCCTGCTGGCACACATGCCAGAGCTAAAAATTCCCCTCTCAGTGCCCTTTCATGCTTCAGGGAAATCTAAGGGCTTTTGTCCAACCTTGAGGATACATCAAGGTCAACTGCAGCAGCCCCCGGCCCTGCAGGAGGAAGCCGCCTGGCTGCCAGATGAGCACCTTTCCCCTGGGGGCACTCAGCACAGCACCCGTGCCCCTGCGCAGCCGTTTGTAGCTCAGCCATGGACTCCATTCGGGGACCTCCTAGGGTCCAGATGAACCCCTCTTCCTCCTGGCCTGCTGGGCTGCAGGTCAATTTCTACCTCTTTGTTCTGGTAGAAATGAAGCACTCTGACCACAACAGGTAATTTGAAGATAACAAAACCAGAGAGATTGATTCCCTTTCCCTGCAAGGGGAATCGTCAAAATGGAAACTCGCCGTCTCGCCTGTGTCAGGTTTGCGTGTTTGGAGCAGCCATTCGACTCCTCATCGTGCCGTCAGCCCAGCCAGGCCCTGCCCGTGCCACGACCACACTGGGCGGGGAGGCAGGGCTGGGGGCCCTGGGTCAGGCCCCCGCATCTGCAGGATGAGGGTGTACATTAGATCCAGGCCCTTCTATCACTTTGGCAGTGGAACCCTTTGTACCCCTCCCAGATGAAATTCAGTCTGGAAGCCCGATATGAAGAGCTGAGTAAATGGAGCTGCTTTGACGGAAACGGCCGTCGGGGGTAGGTCCTGAGCCAGAGCCTCTCTCTTTACCTGGCAGTGTCCCTGAGACCTTTCACCAACACGTGCAATATCCCCATGACCTCTAACCCGAATGAGGGTAAAATCCCTTGCCTCCCCCACCTAGATGACCCCTGACCCTGGTCCGCCCTGCATAGTCAGGGAAGGGCAGGGTTATTGAGCTGTGAGACCGGAACCGCCTTCTAGATACACACTGAGCTGCAGGAGAGGTGGCCCCTGCAGGGCCCAGCAGGCGTGAACGTGAACAGCAGCAGGGGAGGGCTTCTCAGAGGACAGGGGCTCACACTCCGGGTTCAGGCAGAGCCACTGCAGCCTGGCCCACCACCACCTGAGACTGTCCTGGGCTTGGGCCTCGGGCCAGGCTGAACTGCGGGTCTAGCGGGGCAGGGCTGGCTGCAGACAGAGGGCACAGCTGCTCTGCAGCCTGGGTTGAGGGGCCAGCCGAGGCCTGTGGGTCTTGAGTCCCCTCTCCCGAGGTAGGGCCTGCAAATTCCAACCCTGGAGTCTCCTCCCACTGTGCACCTGAGACGGCACATGCATGTGCATCTTGGCTTCCTCTGGACTGAGTGAGAGGCATGTGGTGGGGAGGCCCCATGCACGGGGCCTGCACAGGCTGGGGTAAACGAGACCATTCAGAGCTGCTCTCCTGAAATGCAGAGAGGGTTTCCTTCCAAGAAGGTCTCTGCGCAACCCAGCTTGGCTTCCTGCCTTCTTCCTGCCCTTGCACTTGGAGAGTTCCTATACCGTGCAGCTCATAGGCAAGGTGGCCAGCAGCTGGCCAGGGCTGGGGTCACTGACCAGGGGTGCCAGCTGCTGAGGCTTCCTGGAGGGGGTCGATACCTCTAAGCCCATGTACCTCTGCAGACCCAGCGTTCGGAAGCTGTGACAGGGCCTGTCACTCTCCCAGGGCCCTGCCCAGGCTGCGATTCCAAGTCCAGCTGTCGGGGGAGCAGGGCCCTGTGGCCTCCCTGCTGCCTGCCCTCCCCACCCTGCCGGCATGTGTCCCCCCAACTCACGAGTTCACACACAGGACCACGATGTTCTTCCACAGGTTCCGCGTCCCCACCACCTTCACGATGCAGACCTTCTTGGGCCTCCGGGACAGCTCCTTCTCCAGCTCTGCAGAGACACAGACCCCGTGAGCCCCGTGCAGGCCGCTCATGGAGGGCCCGGGACAGCGGCCGCAGCCACAGGCCTGGTTCCCCGATTCAGGCACCATGGAAAGGGGAGGAAGTCTTTTTTTTTTTTTTTCCTTTAAGCCAGGGGACAGGGTCTGGGTTTCCAGGACAGAAATGTGCTCACAAGACTTCGGCTCTGCAGTTCAGTTTTCCCTACAATCCGGAGAAGGAACCGAGTTTCCATTGCAAAGCCTGGCAGGCAGGGTACACACAAATAAACAAACGGTGTAGACTCATTTCAGTTTCGTCTGAGTGCAGACCTAAATGATGACATTCTAGGTTCCTGAGGCACTAATTAGGCCCTGGGCAAATCTAAACAAGCCTTCTTTTCCTTACGGAGTCTGCACCCCGTCTGGGAGAGCTGTCTCTGATGTGTTCCTTAACCCTGTGGGGCAGGACTGACCCGGCCTGTAGCCACTGCTGTTGGAACTGTCCTTAGAGCACATGAGTCTCTGACAGACAATAAATAAATGACTATGTACGCGTATATACATACATATACACACATTCCCATGTGTGTGTATACAGGCATGTTTCAGTTAACAGTCGAAAGTATCTGGGAGCAGAACCGGACAATGTTTTGGCTCCAAGGGATGTGACCAACTGTGAAGTTACGAGACCAAGTTTCTTACGAGGCTCAAACGCGCTCTGAAAGCCACTCCGCGTGGAGTCCAGCTGTGCTCCGGTGTCGCGGTAACCAGGCCAGGGAATTTATGGAAGTGCTGGTGTTGATCTGACAATATCAAAGGGAAGATAGAAGCGAGGAAAGGCCCAGCCTCCAGCAGCTGTCTGCCTGCACGTCTGGAGCAGGAAGGCCACGCTCTCAGCCTAGTTCCCACCAGTCCCCTCTGTGCTCCTCGCCTGGCATGTCCTCGTAGAATAATCCCCTACTGAAGAGTTAGACAAGAAAAAGGAGGGCTGGGCATGGTGGCTCACGCCTATAATCCCAGTACTTTGGGAGGCTAAGGTGGGAGGATCGTTTGAGGCCAGGAGTTTGAGACCAGCCTGAGCAACATTGTGAGACACTGTCTCCACAAAAAAAAAAAAAAAAAAAAAAAAAAAAAAAAAAAAAAAAAGGAGAACTCTTCCAGACTGTCAAGGTCATGAGAAACGGGAGGAGGCCAGGGAGAGTGAGGACTGATGCAGTCCTGGAGGGGCCAGGCCGGGAAGAGTCACTCACAGACAAACGGGTGACGGTAAGGGCTGGAGTTTGGTTCGGAGCAGTGTTCTGATGTCAGATTCTTAGTTTTGACAAACATATGGCAGTGATTATCAGATGTTAACAATGGGAGAAACCGAGTGAGAGGCACATGGAAATTCTGTGCGATCTCAGCAATTTCCTGTAAATCTAAAATTATTCTAAGATAAGAAATTTATTTAAAATAAAAAAGCAGTGGGAGTGGGGCGGCCGCTGCCTGCTGAGGAAGCCGTGAATGCCTGGAGATGTCCACTGGCCTGGGGGGAGGGAGGCTCCTGCCCTGGCGGCCTCTCTTGCCCAGCCCTGCGCAACTCCCCTCCCCCACCTCCTTCTGCCATCCAGTGGCGGGAGGTCAAACCTCATTCCTTATGGTTTGAAGGAAAAATATGTTGCTTGACAATAGGGGTTTAGGAATTTTTTATTTAAACAAAATTTTTTTGGATTCAGTATCACCAGCCAGGCCATAAAAGGCAGAAGGAAAACCTTTCCTTTGTCTGAGTGATACTGTGCCTCCTGAGTTTCCAGAACTTTTCTTCCTTCCCATATTTAGGTGCGAGATTGAGGTCTGTGTCCGGGCCGGCATGCTGGCATTCTGGCTGTTGGTCCACGGCCCCCTCAGGGCCTCTGAGGTCTCGTGGCCTCGAATTCCCTTCAGCAAAAGTAGGCTGATTTGACTTATACACATACTTTCTCTGTGGTTAAAAGACTAAATATTCTTAAAGACCTTGGAAATATTATGGTTAACAGAAAATCCTGGATACAATGATCTGAGTATTTGCCCTGTTATAAAACTAATCGGAAAGCAACATAATAGCCACACTTTCTCACCATGGAAATTCTCCAAGAAGAAAATTTCGATGTCTATTAGCCTATTTATGTAAGTTTAATGTTATTTTTTAAAAAACATATGGCTCTAATTTAACTTCTAATACATTTTTGCATGTGAAATGTGATGTTAAAGAAGCTATAGCAATTGCATGATGACTTGAGTTTTTAAAGTAACATTAAACCCGGGAGCCCAGTCCAAAGAATTGACTGCAGTCTACACAGGTAACTGCATTATTCTAAATGGAATTAGATTAACCTTTCCAGGGCTACTGATACGTTCTCAGGGACTCTGCTACTCACGTCACTAGCCCAGGACACCACCACCGAACTCCCGCGGCACCAGGTCTGCTCCAGATACATACATTGCCTCCTACGACAAGCTCTGCCTTGCAAGAAACGTTAGATGATTTCGAGACCCCCTAAGGCGACTGAATCCAAGAGGCCTTTTTGCATCTCAAGTTGTCCGACGGAAATCTAGGGAGTTTTGTAAACTCCCCTTACATGGAAATGAAAGCAGCGAGGGGGAGCCTGGCGGGTTGACAGACCGGGGTCCCGGCACACCACTGCTGAGCACACCCATCTCCCCGTCCCTTCCCAGATGCTTCAGCCCTCTTGACTCAGAGCCATCAGAAAAATTTCCAACCAGAAAACAAATAGAGCCTACTTAATGTTGATGAGCCAGGTGTGTCCGACTCCGTCCCAGGCCCCTGCTCCTTTGCATTTGCACAGATCCCCGTGTGGTCGGGCCAAGGTCTGGGTGCTGCGGGGGGCCTGACCAGCCCAGGCGGAACTCAGCTACCGCGCTCCTCGCTGGGCCCTTGGGAAACCGTGTACTTGCTCTGAGCCCAGCTTCCCTTCTGGCAAGCGGGACAAGCGCTGCTGCGAGGGCCAATGAAAGAACGCGGCCAGACGTCCGAGAGTGCTGGGGTGTGCGGGGAGCACGCGTCCCTCCAGCCCCGCGCCCGGCCGACTCAGCACCTGCTGGCTTCTCGCCACCGACTGGGGAAGGGAAAGCTGGCCCTGCAGACCCCCTGGAAGGAGGGCACGGCCTCTCCGTACCTGCAGGTCTGGGCGTGGGAGGACCGCGGTGGGAGAAGGCAGGTCGCCCAGGGCCAGGCTCGGGAGGAGCAGAGGAGACACGCGCGAGGGGAACCTGCGTGCGCGCGAGTGGGCGTGGATAAACTGGCTCTGCTGTTGTCCTCGTGGACGAGGCTAGCGTGTTAGGGGTGAAGCTGGGAGAACATCAGCTACGGAGATGAAGGCCAAGAAAAGACAAAAAGAAGAGGAGGACAGAAAGAGGAAGAGGAGGAAGGGGAGGAGGAGAGCTTCTGTCTCTGCTGCAGTCACTGAAGGCTGCAAGGAAGCAGCTCCGAGGCCCCGGCCCATGTGCGGACGCAGGGAAGGCGCCTGCTCCAGGCAGCCCTTGCCCCGCTGGGCGATTTAGAAGGGGGCACTCGGTCACTTAAGTAAATGTGCTTCGAAAGCAAACAAGAGACTAAGAGACGCGAGTGTCCAGAGAGATCTTATCATGAAGTCACCTCAGACACCCAGTCTTCAGAAGCTAGCCACATTTTTGACAGCTAACCGGGCACTGCCAATTTCTGTCACTGTCCCTGGAGGCACAGCTCCACCTGACGAGCCGCAGCTGTGGCAGCTGCATGCAGAGTAGTTAGGAGCCAGGGCGCTGGGCCGCCCGCCTGTGCTCAAATCTTGGTTTTACCACTTAATGAGTGGCGTGACTTTGGGCAAGGTACCTAATGCTAGGGATATTGAGGTGGCCTGATACCCAGACTCTTTTGTCACCTCAGGTTCTGAACAGATTGACAAGACAGACTTAGGCAGGTGAGTGCAAAACCCAAGCTCCGTTAGTGTGGAGGGCTGGGGGAGCCCCACGCAGCGTGACTGCCTGATAACTTGCTGCTTATCTTACCGCTGGTTAGCATCCCAAATCCCAAAATCCAAAATGCTCCAACGAGCATTTCCTTTGAGCATCATGTTGGTATTCAAAAAAATTTGGATTTTGGAGCATTCTAGATTTCAGATTTGGCATGCTCATGTGATAAGTATAATGCAAACATTCCAAAATCCCCAAAATCTGAAATTCTAAACACTCCTGGTCCCAAGGATGTTGGATAAGGGGACGCTCAACCTGCATTACTAACAGCAAGGAGCTGAGTGTGGCTCTCAGTCAGGGCTTTCTTTTTACAGTGGGCTGCCGTCTACACGGCCACATTTGGAACCAGCAAGACTCCCACTATGGCTATCAAGGTTTAAAATCTTGGGATTATGACACGGGCCAGAGAGCTGTTAGCACTTGGACATGTCATGTGATGCTAAGTTTGCAAGACTGACAGCGTGAGAGCGACACTGGGGAACACATTCAAACACCTAAAATCATTTATCTGTACACATGCTACTAAGAACATCAGACATGCCCCAAGATAAACCAAGGATAGCTTTAAAAGAGGAAAGGAAACAGAAAATTAGAGAACATCATGTTGTCCTCCAGCATAAACCCAAGGTTAGGATGCCTTGAGTTACGGCCATGAGTAACTGCCCCGCCATACCTACAGCCATGCCTGAGACACTCATCCACCCAGAGCAATGCGACTAGCAACCCTAACCCTTCCTGCCTTCAGAAGCCTGGATTCATTTAGTCCATAAACGTTCATGGAAGGTTTGCTACGAGCCCTGCAGGTCTCTCTGGAGTACAGCAGTGTCTGGCTCTACAGGCAGAGGCTCTGCCTTGCGGGCCTTGTAACTCTGCAGGGCTGACAGGCACTGATAAGGAGTGCACACTCACTTGTTACAGCCGGGATGGGGGAAGCAAGGGGAAGTGTTGCAGCTATAATAGTGTGTGACTGGAGGGCTGGCCTGGTCTCTGAGGAGCTGGCCAAGGCAAGAGTGGGAGCTGAGAGGACAGGCCCCTACAGGAGGAGGAGGATGGCCATCCTGGGAGCCAAAGGAAAGCCAGGGCATCTGCAGAGGTAGGCAGAGATCAGACATGGCGCCCGAGGTTGCCTAGGGGGCCTGGGGGTCCATCCGAAAAGCCCTGGGAGGACACTGAAGGATTTTTAAGCAGGTGGTGATGTGATCAGATCACATCTGGTCTGGATGCAGAGGAGAAGGCTCTGCAGGGAGGACGGAGCAGGGCAGGGAGACCAGTTAGCAGGTCAGCGAGTGAGCAGAGAGGCCACACGGCCCAGGCCAGGCCTTGGCTGGGCAGCCGAGTGGGGCCTTGGGAGGAAGAGTCCAAGCAGAAAAGCCAGTCTGGGCCAAGGAAGCTGGAGTGGCGACGTAGCCAGGCAAAACAGACCTGCTGCCCGCCCCCAAGTGAGTGGCAGTTTTGCCATGAGGCTGCCATCAACGCCTCTGACAGATGGGAGGTGGCAGAGAGCCAGAGGCAGATGACAAGGGTGTGCCCTCCTCCCTAGGGCTCCCGGGTGGAGGTGACGCCTCTCTCCTCTGCTGAGTCACACGTACCAACGACCTCTCACCCAGCTCCTGCCTGGGACGTCGGAATAGAAATATGCCCTGGCGAAACTCATAAGCAAAGAAATAAATTTAAAAAAAGATTTAACACCGCTTTCCAAAAATAGGAGGGAAATGAATCAGCGTAATTAGATGGGGAAAACAAGCTTTTCCCAGACAATATTTTAATGTGAAAGCAGCAGAGGGTGATGACTTAATTAGGGAAATGCCACAAATTGTACTGTAAGACTGAAGAGCATCAACCTGCCGGTGAAGGAGGCCTGGCGGGGTGTGGGGACGCCATCTGGATGTCCGAAATGAGCAAACGTGGCCCCTTGATTTGATACTCACTCCTCCCGGCACAGCATCCTTTGTGTCCCTCTCCAAGCTCTCTCTCATCTCTCAGAGCAGCAGTGAAGCCACTTCTGCTGGACTTCGTGGGTTCAAGTCCCAGCTCAGCTGCTTAGTAGCTGTGTGGCCTCTCAGACAAGCTACTCAGACCCTCTGTGCCTCAGTTTCCTCATCCACAGATGGGGATAGCTATAGCACCTCTCTCATAGGACTGTCCTGAGGAAATGTGTTAATACGTGCAAAGCACGTGGATTAAATATTAAATATGGTCAGTACTGGCAGATCACTCAGAGAAGTGCCCGACACATAAACCCACGTGAGTGTCGTCCTGTTCGTTATCACTGCCCTGGGTAAAGAGCCCAGGGACGCCCCTTGGCAAGCACCACACTCAGTGCTCTTCAGGTGCCCCAGACCTGGCGTGGGTCCTCCTTTGTTCCAATGGAGCAAGGGCTGCAGGTCTCCTGTGGCAGACTGTGCCCTGCCGTCCTGACTCTCAGGTGGCGGGCACAGGTTGGGGCAGGGACGACAGCCTGGCTGAGTGGCGGCAGCACTGGCGAGCCTCTGCCGACATGGGGCCCCCGATCTCCCGCATCCGGAGTCTAATGAGAAGCCGTCTAGGCACCGTGGGCTTCCCCGATCCGGGTTTCCCACACGGCCCTTCCCAAGGCGAGTGGAGACCTGCAGGGCACACCCCGCCCCCCGTTCAGGCCCCTGCCCTCCTGTCCTTGGAGCCAGGCTGCCCACCGCCCTCCACCCTTCAGTCCCACCGTCTCACCCCTCCTGCCACAGTGCACGTGTCGCTGTTCCCTGTCTGCTCTGCCCTGCCTGCCTGCAAGCTCCGTGAGAGCACGGCTTTGCTGTTTTCCTCTCCGCTCTAGAACAGCACCTGGCACATAGCACGCATTTGGTAATTAGCCAATGGTTGAGCGAATGAATTGGGATCACAAGAATTTCCGATCACGGGGAACAGTGAGCATGTTCTCTCTTGGGCGAGGCCTGGAGATCACATTCCCAGGGAATTGATCACGACAACCTATTTCCGGTCTTCAGGTTAGGGCAGTGGCTCAGAGCTCGGAATGGGTCTGCCAGTGATTTTCAAAAGGAGGTCTGCACACAACTTGCACCAGAATCTCCTAGTGCTCATTAAAAATGCAAGTTCTCAGACTTTACCCCAAATCTACTAGGTCAGAATCTCTGTGTGCCAGGGAGGGGCCCAGGAATCTGGATTTCAACGAACTCTTGGCGATGCTTCTGGCGCCAAGCTTGTAAGCCCTGTGCACCGCCGCACAAGAACGCCTCACTTTTCCTGTCCTCCGTTACCCAACAAATGCATCATGGCCGAAACAGACAATGGCAGCTCTCTGGAGGTCACTCTTGGGAAAAGAGAGGTCGTGAAGGCCACCGGCACCCCGAGCCAAGGCTCTGGCAGCAATTTAAACCTGGCAGGCGGTCAGTGCTGTGGGCCAGACAGCCAATGGTCCCTTGAAGAGTGGGTGTGGGGTAAGCTCACGCCTTGCTTCTGGATTTGGCAAGCGGTGTGGGGCACCGCAGTGGGCTGGACTGGATCATGAAAGCAGTCAACACCTCCAAAGTGGAGAGAATCTCAATTCACTCCCATTCCTAGACTC
>RJWJ010029477.1:0-20590 GCA_004363605.1 Indri indri
AAAAAAAAAAAAAGAAAGGTTACTAGAGACAAAATATGGGACAAAAAGATGTGATTTACTTCTAATTGGAATCCCAGAGAGGAGACAGGAAACAGAACAGAGGTGATACTTGAAGACACATCTGAGAATTTCTCAGAACTGATACAACAACCTACAGACTTGGAAGCACAAAAACTACCCAATGGGACAAGTAAAAATAAATATTATACGCTAGGCATGGTGGCTCACACCTGTAATCCCAGTACTTTGGGAGGCTGAGGCAGGAGGATCACTTGGGCCCAGGAGTTCAAGGCTGCAGTGAGCTGTGACGATACCACTGCACTCTAATTGAGCGACAGAGTGAGACCTTGTCTCAAAAAAAGAAAAAAAATCTCTTATGATATCTTACTGAAACTGCAGAAAGCCAAAAAGAGAATTTTATAAGAAGCCAGACAGAAAAGACATATTTACCCACAAAAGAAAGGCAATCCTAAGGGTAGCCAACCATTCTCAATAAGAGCCAACAGCAGAAGCCAGAAGACAGCAAAAAGTCCCCAAAGTACTCAGAGAAAAGAGCCACAAATCTTAACTGCACATCCGGCAAAACCAACTTTAACAAACACGGTGAAATACATACACTTCGACATATACAAAAGATGATTCCCACTAACACTTCTAGAACAGTGTTTCTATAACTTGCCTGAAGATAAGAACACTCGGAGTTGCTGGTCAAGCACACAGATTACCAATCGAAATGTGCAAATAATAAAGTGCTAGAGACTTCCGGTTTCCAGTTCCTCACATGCAAGGAGTTTGGAAGTTGCTACTCTATCCTAACAACAGGTAAAAAGCTGGAAAAACTAAAAAACCAACAACTCTTTTTAGACCCATAAGAGAAGTGAAGTCACAGGGAAAACCGCTTCCCTAAACAGGGGACCATCAGGAGAGCAGAGTCCCAGTCGCCAGGGGAGAGACTCCCAAGCTGGTACCTCTGTGGGAGCCAGCTGCCGGGCTGGGAAAAGCAGAACTGTAACCAACAAACCGCTGTAGGCTCAGCGCAGGCAAGTCTGAGGGTTAAAAACTCCACGGAGACCCAGTCACAGGGGGGCCCCACGCTTGCCGGTTTTCCCTCCAGAACTCGACCAGGTCCTCACAGTGAGTATCTGAGAAAAATCTCCTGGCGTTTCCAAACAAAGTGCCCACAGGACAACCATTTAACCGGTTTTATCAAAGTGGAATCTACCCGGAGGAAAGGAAACACCCAAACCTAACAGGGTCTGGCCTTACACCTGGGAGAGGGGAAATCTCCAACTCCAGCCAGCTCCAGCCATCCTGCTCCAGGTAAACAGGGGCGGCTGAGGAATACCTGTGAAGTCCACAGTCCCCCGTCACAGGCTCGCTAAGAGACGGAGACCTCACTGTGGGACCACAGAAAGCCCCCTCCCCTGCATGTGACCACCGCATTGCTAAGGCAGTCCCAGCGGGCTCTTTAACGCATACGTCATGTCCAGCTATCAAGAAAAACATCGCAATCCAGTCTGTCTCCCTGGATCTGAGGAGAAAAATAAAAGACAAAAATCACAAGACACATGAAAAGGCAAAAAACACAGTCTGAAGAGACAGAACGAGCATCAGAACCAGACAAGGCAGGAGTGCTGTGATGATGAGATCTGGAATTTAAAACTATGACTAATACGCTAAGGGCTCCAGTACACAAAACAGACAACAGGCAAGAATAGACGGGCAATGGAAGCAGAGAGATGGAAATCCTAAGAAAGAACCAAAAAGGAACATTAGAGATGAAAAACACGTAAGAGACGAGGCAGCCCGGATGAGCTCGTGAGGAACTGCACGGGCTGAGGAAGAAGTCTCTGAGCTGGGGGCATCTCAACAGAAACCGCCCAAACTGAAGACCAAAGAGAGCAAAGACTGAAAAAACAGAACATTCAAGAACTACGGGACAACCACAAATGGTGTAACAATGTGGAATGGGAAACCCGGAAAGAGAAGAAAGAGAGAAAGGAATGGAAGAAACATCTGAAACAATCGCGACTAAGAATTTCCCCACGCTGATGTCAGAGACCAAACCACAGATCCAGGAAGCTCACGCCAAGCAGGATAAATGCCAAAAACCACTTAGGCATATTATTTGCAAACTGCAGAAACTCAAAGATAAAGAAAAAAAATCCTAAAAGAAGCCAGAGGAGCTTACCAAGAGAAGAGCAAAGACACGAATTACATCTGATGGGGCGCGCCTGTGACTCCAGCTACTCAGGAGGCTGGTGGTGGGGGTGAGGGGCGTCGCTTGAGCCCAGGAGTTCGAGATCAGCCTGGGTAACACAGTGAGACCCCCATTCTCAATAAAAAGGAAAAAGAATTATACCCTACTTCACTGCAGAAACCACGTAAGCAAGAAGAAAGTGGAGTAAAATATTTAAAGTATTGAGAGAAAATACCCACCAGTCTAGAATTCTGTACCCTATGAAATTATGCTTCAAAAATGAAGGAGAAATAAAGACCTCCTCAGAAAGACAAAAACTGAGGGAATTTGTTGCCAGTAGACCTGCCTTGCAAGAAAGGTTAAAAGAATTTTCTTAGAAGGAAAATGATGGAGGTCGGAAACTCGGATCTACATAAAGACAGACAGAGCACTGCAGAAGGAGCAGAGAAGGTGAAACAAAAATAAAAGCTTTCGTTTTTTTAATTCTTAGTTGATCTAACAGATAATCTGTTCAGCACAATAACAGCAATAATGTGTTCCCCGCATACGCTTATATCTATACGCTCATGTAAAAGTACAATGAGTGACCCCATGACACAAGGGACAAGAGGGAGGAAAGAGTTTACTGCGTTATTATAAGGTACTCACACTACCAGTGAAGTAGCGTGATGTTATTTGAAACTGGACTTGGATTGGTCGTAAACTCCAGGGCAACCACTAAAAATAGTAAATAAACAAACAAACAAAAAAACAGTTAAAATCACAAAAGGGAAAAAAATAGTGGAAGAAAAAATTGGAACAAAAAACAAGGGCAAAAAATAGAAACCAGTAACAAGTATGGTATTAATAGATATTAATCCGACTGTGTCAATAATCGCTCTGAACGTCAATGGTATAAATGCACCAAGACAGACTGGTGGGTATTTTCTCTCAATACTTTAAATATTTTACTCCACTTTCTTCTTGCTTACGTGGTTTCTGCAGTGAAGTAGGGTATAATTCTTTTTCCTTTTTATTGAGAATGGGGGTCTCACTGTGTTACCCAGGCTGATCTCGAACTCCTGGGCTCAAGCGACGCCCCCCATCCCCACCACCAGCCTCCTGAGTAGCTGGAGTCACAGGCGCGCCCCATCAGATGTAATTCGTATGGATGAAAAAACAGGTGCAACTATGTGTTGTCTACAAGAAAACCACCTTAAATATAAAGACACAAACTAAAAGTAAAAGGATGGCGAAAGACACCCCAGGCTGACAAGTGTACTATTAATAATTCCAGGCCGGGCGAGGTGGCTCACGCCTGTAATCCTAGCACTCTGGGAGGCCGAGGTGGGTGGATCGTCCTGGGCTCAGGAGTTCAAGACCAGCCTGAGCAAGAGCGAGACCCCGTCTCTATCAAAAATAGAAAGAAATTAATTGGACAGCTAAAAATATATATAGAAAAAATTAGCTGGGCATGGTGGCGCATGCCTGTAGTCCCAGCTACTCGGGAGGCTGAGACAGTAGGATTGCTTGAGCCCAAGAGTCTGAGGTTGCTGTGAGCTAGGCTGACGCCACGGCACTCACCCCAGGCAAGAGAGTGAGACTCTTGTCTCAAAAAAAAAAAAATAAAATAAAATAATTCCAGACGGAGCAGGCTCCAGAGCTGAGCAGTTACCGGGGATAAAGACGGACACCACAGAACAGGGGAGTCGGTGCTCCCAGGAGACAGTGACCTGTAACGTGCACGCACCTAGCAATAGAGCATCAGAACATGTGAGTCAAAAACCAGCAGAACTGCAAGGAGACATTTATGAACCCAGTATCACAGCTGGAGACTTCAACACTTTCTATCAGCAATGAACAGTAATGTCTGCTCTCAGACCACAACGGGATGAAACTAGAAATCGATAATACAAAGATAAGTGGAAAATCCCCAAATACAAAAGTGTAAGTGACAACCTACTGCTTCCAAATGGCACGTGGGGGCAGTCAGTGGGACTGAGCCCCCAACCCACAGATCTGATGCCATCTCTAGGTACGCAGTGTCGAAGCCGAACCGAATTACAGGACACCCAGTCAGGGCCTGCTTGCGAGCCAACTGGTTGTCAGGGCAGGGTGGGGAAGAAATCCCCATGTACTTTGTGACCACAGGTTAAGTATTCTGTATCGAGAGTGTGAAAGACACTTTGGTTTTTTCCTATCTCAAACAGAAGCCAATCTGAAAAGGCTGCACACTGTATGATTCCAACTCAGTGACATTCTAGAAAAGGCAAAACTATGGAGACAGTAAAAACATCAGCCATTGTTGGGAGCTCAGGGGAGGGAGCGGGGGATCCATGGCCGGAGCAGAGAGGACGTTCAGGGCAGTGACGCTGCCTGCGTGGTAGGGCAGTGCTGGGTGCAGGACGGTCCCACAGGTGGGAATGGACAGATTCACCCTGGGGGGTTTGTTTGTGTCTAACAAACTGCGTGAGCAGGTTAAACCAGCAGAAAGAGTACGAAATATTAAAAGCACGTTAACGAGCACGACTAATTAAATAGCACACAGAACTGTGCACAAAATGACAGGAGAACATAAAACGTCTTCTCAAGAGAGAACACGCAGAAACCAGGGCACGCGGCAGGCCCCAACACGAGTCTCTGTGCACAGACCCAGCATGGGACAGACCATCCCCTTTGACCACTGGGTAATCAAGTCGTAAGTCAGTAACAACAAGTTAATCTGAAAAATCCCACCTATTTGGAAATTTAAAGCATACTTCTAGACAATTCCTGCGTTAAAAAAATGAAAACGGATATTGAAAGTTGTTCACAAGTGAATAACGTTGAAATCTGTAGGAAAAATGACACTCAAAGGAAAATTTATGGCCTTAATTCTTATTTTTAAATGAAAAAAAAATTTTTTAAAGCCAGTCAAATTTAGCAGTGGAGGGTTCTACACTACGGCCTTAAATTCTAAAACCAGAAAATGAGCTACACTGTTAAGAAGCGAGACGAGAGCCGACTAAAGCTGAAGAAAAAGCAGCAGCAACGAGGAACAGACAAGAACCGACGACACGGACGGACCAGGCAGGGTCTGCACCGCCCAGCGGATCCCCGAGATGGTTCCAGACACAGTATTTAAAATTCCAACGGTGTCTTGCATGGAACTCGACGAGCTGGGGCCTCAAACCACACCTGAAGAACAAACCCAAGATGCAGCGTCTCTCCCCGCCCGACACCTGACAGACAGGTGGACCGTGCGGCCAAAGGCCAGGACTGAGACACACACGGAGACTCACGTGTCCCGGAGAGGGCTGGTGTGTCAGTCCGTGCAGTGCTGCTACAACAGAATACCTGAGGCTGGTGATTTACAAAGAAAAGGAATTTATTTCTCACACTCTGGGAAGTCCAAGGTCAAGGGGCCACAGCTGGGAGGGCCTTCCTGCTGGTGGGGACTCTGCCGTCTCGAGGCGGCGGGGCATCACGTGACAGGTGCTCACTGAGAGCCAGACGGGCTTTCATCGCAGACCCGCCCTCACGAGAACCCGTTACTCCCCGAACGGACTAACCCATTCATCAGGGCTCTGCTCTTAAAGGCCCCTCTTCTCAATACTGCCATGTTGGGGATTAAGTTTCAACATGAGTTTCAGAGGGGACAACATTCAAAGCACAGCAATTAGTGTCGGGGAGACAGAAGAATGCTTACAACACAGTAAGAGAAAGCGCACTCACCCCACGGGAGAGGGGTGGAAGACGGTGTGCAGAATCACAGCTGGAAGCGAGCACAAGACAAGATGTGCAGGCTCAGGAGAGGTCAGAGAAAGGCAAGTTCAAACCACAACAGTCACCACCTCGCACTCGTGATGGATGACAAGGAAGAAGCTGACAACACAAGTTTGGCTGTATGTGCTGACAAACAGCACACCAGCACCTGGCAGTGGAAGAAGAAGTTTGCACAGACATTTCTGACACGGTCGCTATGCAGATGAGAGTGGGCACAGCAGGCCCAAGGCTCCACCCTGGGCAAGGCCTACATGCAGGGTTGCTTTGGGCTGGCGTCAGGCTAAAACTCCCTACACTGAGAGGCTGGGACACCCGGCCCTGCCATAGCAGCTGTGTGGGCTATTGAGCAAACACTGTGGTTTATGCAGACAGAACCCCAGCAGGTACCCACGTGATGGTGCCCACTGGACCCTGGGCATGGAGTCTCTCACAGGTTTCCCAGGGAGAAACATCTCACACGCGTGGCTGCGCTTTTTCCCGGTGGGGGGAGAACATGCTGTTCCCTCTGCACAGGGGCGCTTCGGAAGCCTGCTCCCAGATCCCTGCAGACCCCGCCCGAACCTCCTTCCCTGCCACATCCTTGCTGTGTAGCCGTGATAAATCTCAGACAAGAGGATCGCTCTATGCCGAGTCCACCGGTCCTGTGAGTCCTTCAGAGGATCCCAGCACGTGCAGGCGGTACTGGGAGCCCCAACACAGCCAGATATATTCCCTATAATCCTGCAATTGCACCCCCAGGTGTGCAGCCTAAAGAAAGTCTTGCAAATAGACCCCCACAGACAATACAGAACAACTCGCAGCTGAGAGAGAGACCTCCGCACCACCAGGCCTCAGGGAGATGCAAACCAGAACCAAGGGAGGTAGCACCTCCCATGCACTAGAACGGCTACTATCACAGCGACGGAGACAGCGAGTGTCGGCAAGGATGTGAGGGAAACGGAAGCCTCGTGCCCTGCTGGTGGGAGTGTACAACGGTGCAGCCACTGCGGAAACAGTAGAGCAGGTGCTCAGAATGTTAAAAATATAATTATCACACGACCCAGCAACTCCGCCTCTGGGTCCATCCCCAGAAGAAGTGAGAGCAGGGACGTGGACAGGTGTTTGTACGTCCACGTTCACGGCAGCATCATTCACAGCAGCTCAAAGGTGGGACAACCCACCTGTTCATCGACAGGTGAATGAACGAACAAAACGTCTCTGCACGTACACAATGGAATATTATTCAACCACAAAAAGGAAGGAAATCCTGACACCTGGCATAACGTGGGTGAACCTTGAGGCCGTTGTGCTGAGTGAAATAAGCCAGATAAGAAAAGGACAAACACTGTAGATGCCACGGACACAGCTTCCCAAGAGGAGTCAGATTCGGAGACGGAAAGTAGACGGGGCGCCGGGGCTGGGGAGTGAGTGTCAATGGGGACAGAGTCTCCATCTGGGTAGATGAGAAAGCTCTGGAAATCAATGGCGGTGGCTGCGCAACACTGTGAAAGCACTTAACGCCACTGAACTGCGCACTTAACAACAGTTACAATGGTAAACTTTATGTGTAATCTGACGCAATTTTTAAAATGTGGAAAGACTGAGAAAAAAAATTATGGCAGCATAGCTGGTCACAAGGAAACCTAATTTCAGGTCCCAGGAGAACAGACAAATGGCTCAGCCAGGCATGCTGGGAGGAGCGACAGCTACCACACGCGGTCCCCAGAAGCACGGCCCAAGTGCACCAAAGACCACGCACAAGACTCACAGTCAAAGCTCGAAATGAGCACCACCAGGCAGTCAGGTGTGCGGGGCACAGAGAGATAAAACCACAAAGAAACACGCGAGTGAAGGGCGGACATGGAATTCAGGCCGCTGGTCGCTGAGGCGGGGGCCACGAGGCAGGGGCAGGGGCGAGGATCGCTACAGCCCTAGCGGGGTGTCTCTCGCGGGTACATTCCTGCCTCCAGCCTCTGCCGCCCTTCCCACCTCCACGGAGCTTTTGAAAGGGTGACCAGCAGAGGGCGCCAGCGCGCAGGAGAAGGGCCACCTTGACGGTGCCCAGGGCAGCAGCCACGGGGGACCCGGCCAGCGTGAGGGCCCCAACGCCCACTTCACCCCCAATTCCTGCTCCTCTTTCTCCAGTTGCTGCCACTAAGAAATGCTGAGGAGCGTCCAGTGCATAATCTGAGAATCACTCCCACCGAAGGCTGCTCCCCCACGGTCCCCACGCGCCTCCTGCTTGTCTGGTGGAAGTGACAGGAGGGGCACGGGGTGGATTTCCAGTGGACCCCAAGTCTCACTCCAGTGGCTCAGGTGCAGAGCCCCCGGGAAACGGGGCAAGTGGGTGCAGAATGGGAGGGGCACCGACTCGGCCACCAGACTGCGCCACCGTCATGGCAGAGCTGCCAGCCAGGCCCAGGGAGACGCAGGGCGCTGCTGTGTGTGGCGTGCCTCTCCCCTGCCGGGGTGCGTTTCAATCTCACCTCCACGCAGCTGTCGACCTCCTCTCCTGTGACTTGGGACTGCACAGCTTTCTCCAGCGGTTCCGTGGCAAGCTTCACTGCGTGCTGAATCCGCTCCAGCATCTGCTTTTTGTTGGGATCTGTGGTCTCATTTAATTTTACTGAAAATGGCTGCAACCGTAAGGAGATGTTAAACTTACCAGATCCCGCTCAGCAAAACCCAGAGTTCACAAAGGTGATTCAAGGTAGGAAAGAGACTAGTTTTCCCCAGTGCCCTGTGGCAATAAAGAAGTCTGTGCCCCCAAGCAGCAGGGCGGCAACCAAGAGACTCTGAAGCCCCTGGCCCAGGCACTCCCGGCGCTGACCCTGCTCACATGTGACTTCAGGTAGGGCGCTAAACCTCTCTGTGCCTCAGTTTCTCCGATGCAAATTGAGTGTGAGAGTAGTCCTCCAGGGTTATACTTCCAGGGGATAAAATAAATCGGTCACTCAAGGAGCTCTGAGATGTGCACCTCCATCATGACAGCACTTGAGCCTCCTTGGCCTGAAAGACTGCTAAGCCCTAATGTTTTCTTTTTTTTGGAAACAGGGTCTCACTCTGTTGCCCAGGCTGGAGTGCAGTGGCGTCAGCACAGCTCACTGAAACCTCCAACTCCTGGGCTCAAGCGATCCTCCCACTGCAGCCTCCCAAAGTGCTGGGATTACAGGCAGGAACCACCAGCCAAAACAATTTATTCCAATCTTGTTACGTGATACAAATAACTGTACATTCATAATAATACTTACTCAGAATGAAAATGTTAAGTTGGAGAGAACTGATTGTTTTCAAAAAATTCTGAAAATGTACAGTATTACCAATTTCAGAAGTTTAGCATAGCTTCTGCATCTTAGTCAGAAGTTTTTGATTTAGCTATGACCTTGATGTTGAAGATTTGAGAGCAGTATTAGCAAGCATTTTTACGAGTAAGCGTAATCAGTGGCATTGTGACAAATTCAGATGTTTTCCCTTACTAAGGCGGGGACATCACCTCCTTTCCACTCCAACCCAGCGTGTCTTTCCCTCCCAGTGACTTTCTCACAGGCCAAGGGGCCACCAGTGCCCCTAATGGAACTGGCTCAAGTATCATTCACGAAATGTAAGCTGAGACTGACACTGCCCTGGAGACAGTGACCTACGAGGGACCCGAGGGCCTGGACCAGGGCAGAGGGTGAGGGGCCCACCTTGAGGGCGGTGTGCACGTCCTCCAGCAGCTGTGCGGCCTGGGGCTTCTTCTCCCGGTACTGCTCGAACAAGTGGTTCTGCCGGGCTCTCCTGATGATCTGCAGAGGGAAGCAGACGCCAGGGCCGTACTCAGAGCCCACCTTCACCTACGCGCCGCAGGCCGCTCTTGCACTTGGCAAACACTCAGGGAGGGCGAGGATGGTGTGCGTCCCAGACATGCACAGCACCATCGAGCACGAACACTGCCCTCCACCTCCCCCCTGCCATGCAGTGCCCAGTGTCTGATGTGATCTCTCCAATGCTTCAGGAAACAAGCCCCGAGGGCCCTCAGCTTCCCAGACAGAGCTGCACAGAGTATGTGTTACAGCAGCTCTCCCTTCCATAAAGCACTAGGGGTAACTGACACTTAACCAACTCGATCCCTAAACACGCAGGTTTCTAACATCCAAATATTTGTACATATGATTATATCAGCAGCATTAATCGTAACGTCAATTCATTGAGGGTATTCGAATAATGTTTATGAGGTCAAGACGTGAACTAGCTCAAGCCTACATTATTTTATTTACTTATCAGAAAGTCCTGTCTTTCTTCATATCACCCAATGTATTTAAAACCCAATCCTGAAAACCCCTTTACCTTATCATCAATGTCTGTGATGTTCATGCAATAAAAGACATCAAATTTGAAGTAATCCTTCAACACTCTTCTCAAAATATCAAAAGAGATATAGGACCTAAAGCAATGAAAAAACAAACATTTCCAGATTGTACAACATGTACAGCTGACCCTTGAACAACATGGGTCTGAGCCATGTGGGCCCACTTACATGTGGGTTTTCTTGGCCTCTGCCACCTCTGAGACAGCAAGCCCCCCCTCCTCTTCCTCTTCCTCCTCTGCCTACTCCACGAGAAAGTGACGAGGACGAAGACCTTTACGATGATCCAATTCCACTTAATGAACAGTAAGTATGTTTTCTCTGCCTTATGATTTTCTTAATACCATTATCTTTTCTCTAGCCTACTTTATTGCAATACGGTACATAACACGCACAGCACAGAAACGTGCTCGTCAACTGTTTATGACATCAGTAAGGCTTCCAGTCAGCACTAGGCTACCAGGGTCAAGTTTTGGGGGAGTCAAAATTTATACACAGATTTTCGACTGCGTGGGGGCTGGCGTCCCAACCCCCGTGTTATTCAAGGGTCAGCTGTGCAGAATCTGGGCACTGCAACTATGACACGTACCAGTAACAGGATTCTGTGGCATTCGCCCCCGCAGCTGGCTACTCTCCACAAGCCATATCTGTGACCCTCCAGTGGGGGCTTACAGCTAACTGAGACTCAGCACCTGGGGACCCTCACCAAAGCTTGAAAGATGAGGAAAAACTTTAAGGTACACAGGAAAGTGTCTGGGTAGAGTCTAGGATATTCACAATGGGGCTACGGGCATTTTTCTTTTTGATGATCTTTACTCTTTCTGCAGTGAATATGGATTACTTATGAACTAATTTTCATCTTAAAAATAAGAAAAGTGCAGGGTTGATCTTCCTTTCAAAGCTCAGGTGCTGTGGCAGATCGCGGAGCGCCGGCCGGGCCCTACCTGGCATGCCCCATGTGAGATGCGTCGTAGACGGTCGGCCCACAGCAGTACCACGTCACCTTTTTGCCATCTTGAGGTATAAACACGTCCTTGGTTAGGAATTAAGGAACAACGTCACAAGAAATGCAAAAACACTACACAGGATCACCAAAAGTAGCAACGAGCATCACAGGGTGGTTTGTTTTGTACAAACGAATTCATCAAGGACCGTTTTGTCTCACTGTGAAAAGTCACAGAGGTCTCCCAGGGACTGTGAGACTACCTCAGTAAGTGGCACCTTCCCACTGAGAGCCTGGGAGGGTCGAGCCTCTTCCTCCTTGGGATCTACGGCGGGAGGCGATAAGGGGAACACACACTCGTATTTTTGGTTGATATGCTGCTTATCTGACAATAATCGCAGCTCCTATTTACGGAGCACCCGTGACGTGCCAGGCATGAACTAAGCCCTCAAACTGAGTCACATCTGCTCCACGCGACACCTTTAGGAGGCCGGCGTTCTTACTGTCTTTTCACAGCTGAAGAGACTCGGGCTGGGAGCACTGGCTGGGGTCTGTCCCTGCTGGAAGAGCCTGGCGTGGCAGCCAGGACCCCTGAATCAGAGCCCTCGCAGCTGCTTGGGCATGCACCCCCGCGTCCAAACACCCTCAGATCTCTTCAGGAGATGTCATCGTCAACCAGTTCCATGAGGAAGACCACTAACTACCCACACCTCTCCCCCCACCCCACCCCCACCTCCCCGTCTCCTAAGCGTGCTTGCTGATGAAAACTCCAGTCGACCCACAGCCAAGCCCTTTCTGAAATCTCCAGAGCCACAAGCCATGCCCTGAGCAGATCGAACCAGGTAAACCCTGTTCAGGCAGGAACCAATTCTGCCCTCTGGAAACCGGATGGGCTCCCAACACCACCCCACAGGCCGCCACGCTGTGCTCCTGCTCGGCCAGCGCAGTGACCCCTGCTGCAACCACGCGCCCGCCTGAAAGGCCACCAGCACCCGCTGGGCTGTGGATGACTGCGGGCTTTCACATCTGGGCAGGACCTGAGAGACGGCTCAGGGTGATCCAGGCCTAGAAGCCAACGGGCAGGCTTCCCAGCAGGCCTGGCACGCAATGTGTCTGAGTCTCAGGGGACAGCCCTGCCTCCGGCTACAATGAGCAACTGAAGAGTCCTAAGCCTGGATTTATGGGACTCCAGAGCCCGACACAATGAACAGACAGCAGTTTGCTATCTAAGGCCCACAGGCCGTCCCTGCCCGCTCCGTGGGCACGCGAGTGGCTGTGTGAGCCCTCCTTACCTTGTTCCGGGTGAGGCTGTTGTACAGGCGGAGCTTACATGGCTCGGTCCCAGTGGGAGGGGACCACTGAGGCTGCACGCAACGGCCTTTACCTGGGAGGCAGAAAGAGCAGGGTTAAGGCCAGGCACCGAGAAATGCAGGTGGCGCTTCATCTGGAGACTGTGTTTCTACTACGGACTACTACTTTCAATGAAATATGAAACAATGCGGAGCCACACTCTCCATGTCAAATGCAGCTGCTTCTTTCTCTTGCTTTGCTCCCATTCTGTGTGGGGGTGTGTCCCGGTGAACCCTGACAACCCCAGCAGGACTAAGGAGCACCTGCACGGCGTTCCCAAGCACATGCCACCGCTCTGCAAATATTTGCCTCTCGCAGGCTGTGCGCATGCCGCCGCCTGTGGCTTGGGGTCAGGCGAGGCTGCGGTGCTAACCAACCCACACGTGGCCTGACTGGGACGGTCTGTGCTACTGTAGCCCTGGGAACCTCTCCTCCCAGGATCCTTCTGGACAAGGTGAGGGTTTTGGGGACTCTCTGTGGGGCACAAGCCACCTCCAAGCCCTGACAACAAAAGTCAGGGGTCACTCCAGAAACAGCCACACCCCATGGCACGGCAGGCAGGGCAAGCATGACTCCAGCCCAGCCCCTCCTCGTCCAGAGGCTGGGAAGCAAGTGGCCGGCTCCCGGCTCTGGCCCCGCAGCCTGACAGACTCTGATTCAGACGCTCCGGTTCTGAGTCACATCGCTTTGTCCTGCTGTCCCTTTCAGAGACAACCCTGAGCTCCTCCCCAGCCCTCCAGCGGGTCCTCACTGGCCCACCTGGCCCCTCAATCCAGGCACTTCCTCCCAGGCAGTCCCCTGCTCCCTGTTCCTGCCACCACCTAGGTGCCCTTCTCAGTGCATTCTGGCCGCTCCCCCCACCAAACTTGGGGGCTGCCCCCGAGCCTCTGCCCATGTCCACCCAAGGCCCTTCCTGCTTCCAGCTCAGCAAGAGGCTGTCCTCATACACTCTGCATTTCTGAGACCCCTGAGGGGCACGGTGCTGTCCCTGGGGCCTGCAGTAGCCACAAGAGTGATTACCCACACCTGCAGCCTCCCTCGCGCAAAGACAGCACCTCAAGGGCACCTGGTGATTTGCCACTCACCGAGCCTGCCCTGCTGGCGGCCACCCTCCTCAGCTGAATCCACTCTGCTCCTTAGTCCTCGCCCAGAGCCACGCTCTGCTGTGCACCTCTGACCCAGCACGGCATCTGCCCCAAGAAGGGCTTCAACAGGCCTCCAAGACGGAAGCTCTCGGCACTGACCCGCTCCCACCCCGTCTTCCCTAGCAGTCCTCGGGCAGCTCCTAGGGTGCTTGCTTCCCTCCTCCTTCCCGTCTCTGGCCCCTGTGCCAGAGGGTCTGCCGACAGGTGAGACCCTGCACAGGCCTCACTCAAATCCCTGCTGAGCCTGGCCAACCGATCACCACACAGAGATGCCCACTGCCAGAGTCGTGGGGAAGCTGGTCCTGGGTGCCGCCATTTCCTGGTCCCCCCACTCTTGCCCAGGCCTTGCGAGCCAGGACAGAGGACACTGGTGACTAACAGGCTGAGGGGAAGAAGGGAGGTGGCTGCTCTGTGTGTGTGTCTGGGACGGGAGACGGGGAGGGAGACAGACAAACTGAGCCAGGCAGGAGCAGTCACAGGTGGGCACAGATTCTAACACATGGAAAATCCTGAATCCTAATCCAACACTGATGCTCACGAAGGCCAAGTGCAGCCTCATGGGTTCTCGTTCTTTCTCTCTTTAAGAGACAGGGTCTCGCTCTGTTGCCCCAGCCGGAGTGCAGTGGAGTCATCATAGCTCAGTGCAGCCTCCAACTCATGGGCTCAAGTGATCCTCCTGCCTCAGTCTCCTAAGTAGCTGGGACTATAGGTAGAGAAAGGGCGTAGCTATGTTACTGGTCTCCAACTCCTGGGCTTAAGCTATCCTCCTGCCTGAGCCTCCCAAAGCTCTAGGCTCAGAGGTGTGACCAGCGCCCTGGCCACGGGTCTGCTTTAGACGCATCACACACCGCTGAAGGGAAATCTTGTTTAACGAAGCGATGGTGTTACTCCCTCGGGAAGACCCTGGAGCTCCTGCAACAAGGCTGTTGCTGCCACCTCAGATGGCTGGGGACGCTGCCCACAGCTGTAGCCAAGGTGAGGCCATGCGATCACGGTGCTTGCCTTGCCAGGTAGGAAGGGTCCAGGGTTCACGGGACTGACACCTTGGCGAGAAGCCAGGCCACGTACTGGCTTTCTGGCTCCCATGGAGGCTGCTACTGGCACGTAGCTGGTGATGGGTTCTGAGAAAATTTGGCGATACAAACTCAAACTTGCACAAGGGTAGGGCTGGAAGACATCGCACAGGGCCCTTGTTTTCCACAACTGACTGCCCCCTTGAGTTAACTGGGGTCACCTTTATCGAGAGTTCCCTACGGTTGTGCAGCACCCTACAGCCTGACGCTTCTCACCGGTGTTCCCACTGTGCTTCACACAGGCTGCCAGGAAGAGCAGCCAGCACACTGCACCGCTCTGATCTCTGCTTCGGTTTCTTCTGAAACAGTGAACACACATTTGTTCACTCCACGGACACACACCTGGTGCCCTGTGGGCCAGGCACTGTCCTGGGCACAGGAATACCATGGAGAAACAAAGTCCCTGACCTAAGAGAACCAACAGCAGAATAACCAGGCATCACTTACGAGACACGCCTTAAGACGGGCATCTGGGGAGACTGAAGGTAAGAGGGTAGGAGAGACACCGGCAGCGTCAGGCACTCGGCCGGGGCAGGCCCGCACGACAGATGCAGAGAGGACCCCGGCGAGGGCTCACAAAGAGACATGCTTCATAAGGAAGCTGAGGGCATCCGCCT
The DNA here is from genome assembly GCA_004363605.1 of Indri indri. NCBI lineage: Eukaryota > Metazoa > Chordata > Mammalia > Primates > Indriidae > Indri > Indri indri. Next base: position 15,397 of record RJWJ010029477.1, read on the forward strand.
GAGAGGAGGGAGCGATACTGAACTTTCACATTCCTAACACCGTGGCTCAGCATCCAACAGAGCCACCTTCCTCAGTGAAGAGAACACCTGACGCTCCTTCCTGGGGGGCTGAACAGGCTGAAGCCCCACTTGGGATAAGAAGCGTCCACCAAGTTCCAGGCCCTGAGATCCAGTGGATCTCTGCGCTGGAGCCACAGAGAGAAGGCTGGTGAGATAGCGCAGGAGAAAGAACAGAGGCCAGGCTGGGCGGGCGCCGGGCCCACGCCCTGGGAGGGGTCTGGCTCCGCAGCAACAGTCCCTGAGGGTTAAGCAGAGCCCTGCTGACCTGCCGTGTCTGAGCAGATCCCTCGGGCTGTGGGGGCCATGGTCTCAGAGAGAGGACACAGAGGACACACGGGAGAAACAGGTGACAGGCAATGTGCAGAGGGCCGGACGTGGGCATGTCTGATAATGATGGAATGGCCGGCAGAGGTGGAAGGGCAAGTGGGAGGAGGGGCAGGAATGCCAGGGGTGGGTGCAGGCAGCGGCTCCGATCCTCACAGCCATGTGGAGGCAGACACACAGCTACTGCTGTCCCAGGGACGTGGGCAGAGACACTGGGCTCTGAGGGGGCTGGGTCCCGCCCAAGGCCACGGGATGATCAGCAGTGTCCCCGGGCCCCAGCCCCACCTTCACCTCCAGCCCCGGCCCATGTGCACCGGCCTGCGGGCCTCCGGCCAACTGTCCATCATTCCCGGGCACATGTGGTCCCTGGTGGCCTCTTAGGCGGCCTGGGTGGTCAGAGGACTTGGAACCCGGAGGCGGCAGGACCACCCTATTAGTGCTGTCCAAGGCCCGTGGCTCTACACCACCCTCGATACGTGGCAGACTGGCTCTCTGTGTCGAGGGGCTGTCCTCTCCGTGGGTTAAAAGGTGTTCACAGGGGCAAAAACCCTCCTTTATCTCACAGTGTGGATGTCGGCGTGTATCTGCCTTGTTCTTCTAACAAGTCCCCATGACGGAGGACTGCACAAGGCACACCTGCGTGACCCTCGCTGATCCCAGCCCCCACTGGCTGAGCCTCAGAGAGGCCTGGCAGGGGACAACCTGACACTAGAACCCTGGAGAGGTGGCACCTGAGAGCACATTTGTCACCTGGGTGACCACGCCAGACTCACAGGCAGGAGCAGCTGCAGAAGGGAGGACACGCCCTGCATGCTGTTTGGTGCAGGGTTATCCAGAAACACAGAACACGCCCCTCCCCTAGGAGAGCCCACATCCCCTCCCCAACCCCAGCTGAACTGTGCCAGCAGAGGCCTGACCCCTGGCAGAAGCAGGGTACCTTGTTCCAAATCCCCTGCCCCAAAGAAGTCTGGAAAAGCCCCCAGGAGGCTGCCAGGCACAGTGGGGACCACCAGAAGACAGGTCCCCCATGAAGGTGGGGGAGGGCCCGCAGCCAAGCCACTCACAGGCATCTGGTGGTGACAGAACACAACACTCTTGCATCCACCACAGGGGAGTGACAAACTACGCGTGTCCTCCCTTCTGCAGCTGTTCTTGCCTGTGAGTCTGGTGTGGTCACCCAGGGACAAATGTGCTCTCAGGTGCCACCTCTCCAGGGTTCTAGTGTCAGACTGTTCCCCTGCCAGGCCTCTCTGAGGCTCAGCCAGTGGGGGCTGGGATCAGCGAGGGTCACACAGGTGTGGCCTGTGCAGTCCTCCTCCCCTGAGACGCTCCAGAAGTGTCTCCCACAGACATCTGCAGCCACGCTGCATAGACATAACCAGCACTGACAGGCAGCAGGAGCTGAACCTACGAGACTGATTTCATCTCAAAGAGGAAAAATAACTTATTTCTGAATTTTAAAAAGTTCAAGGCGAATTAACACCACTTTCAGATTTAATGATTGTAAACCGCAGGACAAACACACTGCAATCTTATGGAAAGAAATAAAGAAAAAGAACCAAGTCAAATCAGAGCTAGGCAAGGCTTTCGGTGAAAGTCACAAGGATAGGCCTGCAGCCTGGGCGTGCTGCCGGGGCCCCTCAAGTGGCCCTCAGTCGTGGCGGCTCTGCACCCTGTCACCCAGGGCAACTCTGCTACCCCAACAGCGGGAACATCTTATTCCTGAAGAACCAACTCCACGGGCGTGATTTTACCCTAACCTCCCCCGAGCAGCAACGGAGCTTTCCTGCCAGGCCACGTGCTTGAGACACGCTGGGGTGAGGCTCCCTCTTGGGTATCCGCTGCCAAGCAGTGCCAGGTATCCGAGGGGTGATGGAGAAAGCCGTGACCTTGGGGAGATGTTCTAACGACTGGGGAACCCACTCTGTTACTCACTTGCTTGGAGCCCGCAGGGCCCGCCTTTGTCACAGGGGCCGCCCAGGACCGCTTCTATGTGCCTGAACCACCGAGCCACGTGGAAGAGCCGGGGGTCAGTGGGCGGGGCCGAGAGCTGCCTGAACACGTCCACGTCTGCCTGGGACAGTGAGTACCCCTGGACATAGCTACGCGTGCTGAGGTGCTCGTTCAAGGCTTGTGCCCTGGCTGTCGCGTCACTAATGCTCAGAATGGACCTGTAGTCAGGAGCTGCAAAGACAGAGCACAGGGTGTCAGGTAGGCCGCCGGGGACCTCAGAGGGACAGGGGACCTGGGGGAACACGTGGAACAGAGGGAAAAGGTGTCGAAACCTCCACAACAGGCACACCCAGGGAGACAGCACGCAGATCGGTAGTTGTCAGGGGCCTGGGGACTGAGCGCGTCACGGTACAGGTTTCTTCTGGGGTGATGGGGATGTTCTGGAATGGGCAGAAGTGACGGCTGACAACATCACGAATGCACTAAATGCCACTCAACGGTGCACTTTAAAATGGTTAATTTCAAGTCATGTGACTTGAAAAAAAAGTTTCTAATTTTTTTATCTTGGTGGAAATCACAAACGCAGCCCCCACTACCACAGATTACACAGTCCAGTTTCCCACACTTGGGACGTCGCAGGGGCGTGCACACTGGAGCGCAGTGAGCGGATGAGCCTCACTCTGGAGAAATCACCTTCATCGTCATGGTATGTCCCCTGCCAGGTAAGAACTGTTACGTGAATTTTACCTCAATTAAAAAAACTCACAACAAAAAAAGCCAAAAACCAAACCAACCCCACGACCCTCTCCCTCCGGACGCTAGGGGACTAGGGGACGAGGGTGGGGGAGAAGCGCAGAACTCGCACAGGACCACAGACACCGTCCTCTCCCCTGCGTGGAGAGACCCCCAGGATCTAGCATGGCTTCCAGCAGCTCCGGGCCACAGCCCAGGAGGACCCCGCCTGCCTTAATGCCCAGCCTGAGAAGGCTCCGGGCTGGCCGGAGAACGTCGCTGGCCCGACCGCCCTTCCATACAGTGTCTGCTAAAAAGGGCGCACAAGTGCGCGCACTCAGCAGCGCCTCTCCAGGCCCCAGAGCCACCGTGCGGCACTGTCATCGCCAGGACAGGCAGAACTCCCCAGCTGCCAGTGGCAGTCACAGCTGCCTTGCCACCCATCCACACTGTCCCGGGCCCTGCTCCCACCTCCTATGCCCTTCGCTCTTCAAATCCCAACGTCACGCTGCCAAACCAGGACCGAGCACAGCTTTCCCCGCTGTCGGCAGTTACTGGGTAAAGTCTGTCTCACTACTCTGACGAACGTCCGCTGGGATCACCATGGACATGGGGGGTGGGAATCAGAAGCTGTCCCCAGCCCCCATCCCCCTCTCCTGGACTCCTGCAAGGCAGATGCTGCCACTGCCACCGTAGCCCACCCTGGCCTGGCCCGTTCCCACTCCCAGCCAGCTCTCGCGACCCTGCTGAGAAGTGCAGGCTCACATCACTGTGCCCTAGCCCCTCTCCCTAGCAGCAGAGGCTGGTCCTCCTGCTGGCCTTGGGCTGGCCACCCCCACCTGGCTGACCCCACCCTAGTCACATGGCCCCCCACACCCCACCAGGCTCATTCCTTCACGGCTCTGCACGGGGCCAGCAACCCACTTGGCCCTCAAGGGCTCCCTGCAGGTGAGCACAGCCCTGTCCCGGCTTCTCCCCACAGCGCTCACTTCCTCTCGTTTCTCTCCTGCGTTGCCTGCCCCACCGCCTGTCCGCTGCAGTCGCTGCTCTCTCTTCAGCCACTACGCTAGGCTGGAACAGTTGCTGAGTAAATGAATGAGTGGGCAGCAGGCTGGTGACAGGGATGACACCCACCTATCGTTTTGGGCCTTGGATGCCCTTCTTGGGAAGGACGCCACGCACAGGAACCAGGGCTGTGGCTGGCCACGGCCTCTGCTGCTTTTAGCCTCCAAGGGCTTGCTGGGCCAGAGCCAGGTGAACAAGTCACTCTCCCCTTCAGTCCTTGTGACTATCACATGAAGCAAAGAGGAACCCAAAGGCAGACCCTGTTCCTGCTGAAGGTGCTGGGGGTTCTGGGAGCCCCGGAGAGGGTCCTGGCCCCCAGCTTTCCTTCCTTCCCTGAGCAGGAGGCTCCCGGGACCCAGCCTGGGGGCTCTGAGGAGCAGCCCTGGTGGCTACAGAGCCTGGCCTCAGCCCTGCTGGGCGTCCCTCTGTGAGGAGAAGCGAGACCCAAGCAGGAGGCGGGCGGCCATGCCACGGCAGTTCTGAGCACCACTAAGCCAGGGCCAGGAAAACTTGATAAATATCAGACTTCTTCAAAAACTCTTGCACAGAGCAACTTCCTTCCAGGAAACTTCTATTTTGCCTGAATATTGCCGCCAACAGCGCAGCAGCCTGCAGGTGGCTGCCCGCAGCAGTTCTATTTTATGATAAAGAAAATGAAGTTTGGGCCGGGCGCGGTGGCTCAAGCCTGTAATCCTAGCACTCTGGGAGGCCGAGGTGGGCGGATCATTCTGAGCTCGGGAGTTCGAGACCAGCCTGAGCAAGAGCGAGACCCCATCTCTACCAAAAATAGAAAGAAAATTAATTGGACAGCTAAAAATATATATAGAGAAAAAAAATTAGCCGGGCATGGTGGCACATGCCTGTAGTCCCAGCTACTCGGGAGGCTGAGACAGTAGGATTGCTCGAGCCCAGGAGTTCGAGGTTGCTGTGAGCTAGGCTGACGCCACGGCACTCGCCCCAGGCAAGAGAGTGAGACTCTGTCTAAAAAAAAAAAAAAAAAAAAGAAAATGAAGTTCACTAAAGATACATTAGAGAACTTGCCAGAGCTGTGGACAGAGCC
>RJWJ010029478.1:0-20589 GCA_004363605.1 Indri indri
AATGCACAGAGAGATAAAGAAAGGAGTTTTCCTCTCAGTGACAGAGAATAAGGATCTATTCCCTTTATCAGAGAATCTGGACTCTAATGAATGGATCCCATAATGCCTATCCATCACTTGTGCAGGGCAGCATAACAAGCCCCATGGCTCAGTTAGCAGCTACCTGGGCCTTCTGGCATGCTGCTGTGTCCGTATGCCTACTTCCCTGTGGCTGAGTATACTACTCCCACTTTCCTTGCAGGATTTGAGTTTGTTAGTCTAAAAGGAGAGGGGATAGAGGCCTCAGGAGGTGCCAAAATGAGGCAGTGGGAAGGTTTTGGTGCTAAACCGAAAGTGATCAGCTTTCTCTTCTAGAACATCAACTGAGCTTGTATCCTCTGGCTGTCACTTCATGATGCCTTTACAAACCAACCCTCTTCCCAATCACTTGAACCTGAGAAAAATTTTCCATGAGTTTATAAAAATAAACAATATGCTCTCACCAGGTGATAAGACTGCTGGCAATTTTTAGTTCTTTTTTGTTTATCAGTATATTCTAAACTGTATATATTTAGCTTTTTTTTTTTTTTTTTTTTTGCGACAGAGTTTCACTCTGTCACCCAGATTAGAGCGTAGTGCTTGTCATTGTTGCTCTCTGCAGCCTCAAATTCCTGGGCTCAAGCAATCCTCCTGCCTCAACTACCTGAGTAGCTGGGATTACAGGTGCGTGCCACCATGTTGGGCTAATTTTTCTATTTTTAGTAGAGACAGGGTTCTCACTCTTGCTCAGGCTGGTCTCGAACTACTGAGCTCAAGCAATCCTCCCACCTCAGCCTCCCAGAGTGTTTAGGATTACAAGCATGAGCCACTGCACCCAGCCTAGCATGTATTTTTGTTTTTTTTAAATATATACATTTATAGCTGGAACCATCATGGAGTATAGATTAATATAAACTTCTTAACTTCTTGCAGGGCAACTTTTAAATATTTTTAACTATTGAAATACAGATACTTTTTTATTGCAATTCTATTTCAAGAATATATTCTAATCCTCATTTGTATAGTGGTGAGTAACAAAAAAAATTAAAAAGAGAATATATTCTATAACTTAATTCTCAGAAATGTAGAAAGATATACTTATAAGAATTTTAATGGCAGTATTTACAAAATGTGATATTGTGAAATATGTATATGCAGTCTTTGTTCCAGTTTCCTGGAATAGAACTCCTAAAATCCTTGCAATCTCCAATATGATGTCTTTTTTGTATGCTAATGATTGACACAGTTTCAGGATGGGGCTGGTCACAGGAAAGATCAAGGCACGATTGGAGCGTAGGTACTTGAACCCCACCCTTCAACCTCCAGGGAGAGGAAAGTGGATTCCCAATAGCCAATGGTCTAATCAGTCATGCCTACATAATGAAGCTTCCATCAAACCCAGAGGACAAGGTTTGGAGAGCTTCTTAAATAGCTGAACACTTGAAAGCCCCTTGAAGGAGCTGTGCCCAGGAGGGACACAGAAGCTCCATGCTCCTTCCCCAATACTTTGTTTGCCCTGTGCATTTCTTCATCTGTTTCATTTGTAATATCCTTTATAATAAACAAGTAAAGGTAAGTATTTCCCTGAGTTCTGTGAGCTGCTATAGCCAATAAATGGAACCCAAAGAGAGGGTTGTGGGAACTCCAACTTGAAACCAGTTGATCAGAAGTTCTGGGGGCCCAGATTTGCAACTTGTTTCTAAAGGAGATAAGGGTAGTCTTGGGAACTAAACCCTCAACCAGTAAACTCTGATGCTATCTCTGGTAGATAGTGTCAAAATTGAATTAGAGGACACCCAGCTAGTGTCTGTTACAGAATTGATTGCTTGCTTGCTGGTGGTGAGAAATCGCCACATATTCTGGGGTAACAGAAGCCTTTTGTGTTGATTGCTGTTGTTGTTGTTATCAAGAGAGAGAATAGGAAAAAGCACTTTGAGTTTGTGTGTTTTTTCCACACTGTCATCACAAAGACCACCAGGATGTCTACATAGTAGAAAGGAGAGCTTTATTGGTGATATCGGTTTACAAGTCTCCAGCATGGATCGAAGGTGCTCTCCCTTCAAAGAAGGAAAGGACAGGTTGGGTTACATGCCGCACAGGGCCTGCATCACACAATAGAGTCATACATATTCAGGAGGGCTTGGGGAAAATCTGTACATATTTATGAGGGGAGCTGAGCACATGTGTAATGCATAAACATATGTGTAACATACATCCTATCTTCACTTTGGGATGGGGTTCTAGCATTAAAATTAGGTAGAATTTGGCTCTTTAGGGCAAAAGGTGAACTATGGAACACAAAAACAGTTTGTTCACAGCCTCCATAAGCTGGCTGAAACTGGCTTAAGGTCTGCAATAGCTAATCAGAAAAGAATGTTTGTAAGGCTGATCCTCTGCCCAATCAGAGTTGCAGTGGTTTGTGTTGTGAATCAGCCTGATAGCTCCTATTGTTAGGGAGTTTAGCAATGGTGTGATTTTTATTACAGCCATAGGAATTTAGAAGTTTGCCATGCCAGCCCTGAAAGCTCAACCTATAGGTAACATTGTTCCCTTAACCTTAGGGTCCATCTTAGTTGATATAGGGGTACAAATTTTGGTTTTTCAGATCACAATACAAACACAAAGCAAAACTGTAAATTGCTTAAATGTCCTCCAGTAGCCAATTCATTAAAAAAAGATGTTTCTTCCATATGACCAAGAAATTTACAGCTATTTTTAAAATTGGTAGATCCATATATACTGAAATGGAGAGATCACCACACTATTTTATTAAATGAAAGATCAAAGTGTAGAAGAGAATTTCTGAAATTCTGTTTGGTACTGTTTCTTGGTCCAGGTGTAGCTGGTTAAATCTGAACATTCGGCTTATAAAAACTCAAGGAGTTATAAACTTAAAATATATGCATTTTTTTCTATATGCACATGAGACTGTGATAAACTTATTAAATCAATATCTAGAATATTACATATAATGCCATTTGTGATTTTCATATGGTAAATATTTATATTAAATGCTCTGATATTTGTACAAATTCAAGAAGGTTATGTAAGACATTATAAACAATGATTAACTCTGGAATGAAGAAAGGAAGTGAGGACATGAAAACTTTTAATTCTGTATCTTTTGTACTTTTTGCTTTGTGTTTTATTTATAAATAAAAGAAAGGTAGTTAAAATTATTTTGAATACTGGTATACGCTCCTGGGAAAGGTTAAATATCACCTCTGTCTTCATCACTCAAAGTCAACTGTCAAGCTCTATGGTGGTGGTTTTTCCATGCTGGATCAATGCTCTCAACTTCTAGAATGCATCATGATGTATCCGCAATGCTTTTCTCTTGGTCTACCAGACCCTCTGTCCACATCTTTCAAGGTCTCCATTCTAAAGTAAGTGGGTGAGCATCTGTTAAACAGCTGCTACTTCCAAATAGAGATAGGGCCACATTGCAAGCAAGAGGCCAGGACAAGAATCATTCTGAGTGGAAAATGGCTTGGCAGGGTCCGATGCTCTGGGACCCATCTGAAAGGAAAGATCATTAATGTTAATCTAACTGAACTCAGGGTAGGAGGAAGTGAAGCTGTGTTTTCTGAAGGAAATGGCTTGAGCTAAGGGCTGGTTTTATTTGACAGGGACAATGAGGAATCACTTGCGTGTGCTAAATGGAGACACGATTATCTATAATTGATACATGATTTTTAGCTGCCTTCTCTGTTCTGGGCAGAGGAGCCATAAAGAAGCATAAGGAATTCAGGTCACGAAGCCTCACAGTGCCAAAGGCTGTGTCCAAGTAGGGGGTTGGGATTTTCAGTCTGGGGTTGAGGAATTATAGGGGCTAAAATCACATCAGCTAAACATCTAAAGTTCAATTTACTATAGGCTAGTTGTTAAAAGCAAAAGATTTGGATTCAGGCTGCCACGTACATAAGTCCTGATTTTAACACTAGTTGGCTTTGTGATCTTAAGGGAGCCTATAAACTTCAGTGTCCTCATCAATAAAAGGGAATAACAATTGTGTTTATCTCATAAAGTTATTTTTAGTGATTACTCACAATAATAAATCACATTTGCAAAACATTTATCATGTGCCATAGTTACCTATGAAGTAGATAAATTGTAGACAATTTGTATGACAGAAGTCAAAAATACAAGGATATGGGTAAGATGCAACAGAAATGAGATTCTACTGTAAGTCTATGTTATGCATAGACTATGCATAACATGCACGCAGAACCCAGTGTACTTTGAACACCGCATGGTGCTGAAACAGTGTAGATTAGTACTATCAAAATGACTATGTTCTGCAGAGATTGAAAATAAATAAATAAATGCAAGCCTCCATCATTCTCTCAAAACTATAAATTAATTCCCTTTTATAACATTTGCTCAGCATCCCCAATGGCTCAAAACATTAACAGAATTTTCCAAGGATCAACAGCATTAAGGTTGACCCACAGCTTATCATCACATTAACACAGTGTTACCCAGTTAGTCACCAATGACACTGTGATTCACTGGCTAGGCTGGACCGGTGATACTCAAAGGTTCCTCTTTAGGATAGCAGCATCGGTATTTCCTGGAGTTTTTGGAAATGCAAACTGAGCCCCATCTCAGACCTACTGAGTTAGAATCTTTGAAAGTTGGAAGGTAGGAATGTGTTTTAATAAGCTCTCCTGGTGATTTTTACGTATAGTAAAGTTTGAGAAAGACTGTGCCTAGACCGAGATATTAGGGCAAATCATTATTTCTGTAGCTAGAAGGTGGGAAGGAAGGGAGGTGAGATCTCTATCCATATTATTAGGGTAAAGTCCCTTGTCTTTCCTAAAAGATCTGCCTGACCCTTTTTTTTTTCAGATACTCTCAGCCTTAAATTGTTTTCCTTTTACATGGCGATCCAGGGAGTCAAGGCAAGATGCCCTGGGCAAGACAAGTGGCAAATATAGTTAACAGCTTTCTAAAATCTGGAGGAGTTTTTCAAACCCCAGAAAGGCTTCAGATAGCCTGAGAATGGCTTTTACTTTCCTCCCTTTTTTTCCTCTCTTGCTGAAGGGATTCCATGGAGACAAAAATGTGTCCTGGCTGACAGTCAGGAAACTGGATTCTCATTATCTTCTTTTCTTCCTTTTCTCTGTTTCCTCCATCATCCCAGACCCATTCCTCTCCCCTCCCCACTCCTATTTCTCAATCCCATTATGTGCCCCCAACCTATGTGGGGATTTAGCTGTGAATAAGGTACAAGACAGACCTATCTTCTGGGAGAATGTAGGCTAGAGAGGAGAAAATGAGAAATAAATGAGCAAATGCAATGCAGTGAGTTTTGTGCTTTGATGGAGAGATCTCTTCACAGAGGAAGGGATGGCTAGGATGAGACTTGCTAGGGCAAGAATTTTGAAGTGGGTTGAGGACAGGAAGGAGCCTGGCCAAAGAAGCTTAAAGATAAAGAGAGGAACCAATGCAGAGAATTTTAAGAAGTTTTCTTGGCTAGGGCAGAGAGGAAAGGGTGAGGGTTTTGGTGGCTTTATCTGAGACATGAGAGACAATGAGAGGTTAGAAGGCGCAGGTCCTTAAGCAATCAAGAAAGCGGTCTCTCCCCCAGAGATAGACATAGCTTAAGATGGGAAGAGGAGAATGCTATTCTCTCCTCTCCCTCCCTCCATCTCAAGCTAGGATTTATGAGGAGGACTCCATAAGAAAGTTTCTGGTCTGTAGTTTTAGTTAACAGAAGAAATGCACCTCTAAGAAGCTCCAGTTTCACACAGAACCATTTCACAGGCTGTCCTTTCCCAAGACTTGGTTGTTCATAGGTCAGTATTGCTTACTAGTTGCAGATATGATCTTTGGAGTGTGAAAAGGAAAACTTCAGACAAATTAACTTTAACAGAATTTAATTAAGCAAAGAACTATTTCATTCAGAAATTGGGCAGCTTCCAGAACCAGAGTACATTCAGAGGGGCCCTGGGGCTGCCACATGGTCAGATAACATTTACGGAGATAAGAAGGAAAGTGACATATTGAAAACGGAAGTGAGGTATGGAAACAGACGGATTGGTACAGCTCAGCTTTGCTTCACTTGAACACGGTTTGGATAGTTGGCCGCCTGTGATTGGCTGAGACGTGGCTGCTTGCTACAATAGTAGGTCTGTTTACACATCCAGCTAGGTTATAGTTCACTAGCCATGAAGAAACCTTTAGCCTGAACTTAAAATATGTTAAGGAGGGAGCTTTAGGCTAAATTTAATTTAATAGGAGTTAGCCAGAAAGAGCTACCTAGCTTCAAATGCCTATGCTGCCTCTTATTGCCTATGTATTTTTGGTCAAGGTTATTAATGTTTTCTGATCTTCCATTTCCTTCTCTATATAATGAAAATAATAAAACCTACCTCCAAGAATGTTGCAAAGATTAAATAAGATAATGTATTCTTGGCACAGGGCCTGGGTACATAGTAAGACCTCAAGGGTTCTAATTAAAACACTCCTTGTCCTTTTATTCATTCCATCGATCAGCAAGCAGTTACTTTCTCCCTACTCCATAAAAGAGTAAGATGAGCTCTTCTCTTCGCTCTTAGGGACATTGAGTAGGAGAGATGTAACTTGCAAGTATGTGGATATACTCCAAAAAAGAACACGATAAATTGTGATAAGTGTCACAGAGACAAGTGTGAGAACTTAAAGATGAAAAAAGTAACTACTGGCTGGCAAAATGATTTTACAGCAAACGCATCATTTTTGTTGAGCCTTGAAGGATGTGGTGAAGAGGCGGGTACAGGATGTGTTCCAATAACAGTTACAATTTATTGAGTGTTTATCAAGTACCAGGCATTTTTCCAGGTACAATATTTGTTGTATTAAGTCATTTACTCCATAAAAACCCTAGAAGGTGAGTACCATTATTATCTCATTTTATAGAGCAAGAAACAAACATAAAGATGTCAAGTAGCTTGCCTAATTTCATGCATCTTTTAAGCAACGAAGCCACAGTTTGATTCTAGGTAGAGGTTAAGGCCATACTTTGAGCCACTGGATTCATATTTATGTTGTAATTGATCAGTTTTACCACCGTTTGACTCCGAATTAATTATAAAGTGTAAATAGATGGAAGTGGCTGGAGGGTAAAGTGTTTGAAAAGGATTATTTGGAGAAATCACCACGGGGAAAGGAGATTAAAGAAATTTGGGGGGTGCACAGGTGAGGAACAAAGATTTCTGAGAAGAAACATTTAAAAGTAATGATAATTCCATATGGTAGAAATATGTCCTCTGCTGCCCTTATTTCACTGCCTCACCTTTTTATGAACTGAAATATATTCCGCTCACACAAACCACTTCAACATCTTTTGTTTTTAATCTTCCCGACATAGGAGAACAAATTTAACAATGAGATTCTGTTTCTGTTCTGTACATGTGGAATAATTAAATTTGCATCCCACTTTAGCGTCGGTTCCGCTGTTTGAAGGAAAATGTATCGATTGGACACATGCCCCATGAATTCTAGTCTGCAAATAAGGCGTTTGGAGAAGGGGGAGAAAGAGCAACATCTTTTCCCAAGCAATAATCACAGTAAAATCTTCATTTAGTGACAGCTTGTTTGAAGCTGGATTAATTCCCATTTGAGAGGGGCCAAGAGGGCAGGGAAGTGAAGGAAGGAAGCTGGAGAGAGGCAGGGCATAATTAGAGAAATTCCCAGTGGGTTTTGAGAGGAAACGTTTTGCAAGAGAGCTCAGCTGGGAGGTATCTGTAAAGAACCTTGGTCAAGGAGCATCAGGGATCTCTTTTACTCTCCAGATTATTTCCAAAGTCTTAATATTCTTTTTTATACTGATTCCAGGGATTGGACTTGATTCATGGAAGATACAAATGTTGTAGGATATAATCAATGCACATGTTTGGGAGTGAGGAGATGAACTTGAGTTTAAACCTTAGTCCTGCTACTTTGTATACTATGAGATCTTGAGCAAGTTTCTTGTCATCTTTGAGATGCTTTCATCCTCTGTGAAAAAAAAAATGGGATAATTATTATTGCCTCACATTGAAGATGCAAGGGGGAAAAATGGAATAACAAATAAAAGCTCTCATCACTTTTGGTACTCTAAAAATGTTTTCCTACTTTTTTTCTCTTTTCAATGTTAATCCTACATTTCTATTTCATGAGCGTACCACTTGTTTCGTTTATAATACATACATTGTACTTCTAAGGTTAGGAGAGATGGGGGAGGAATTGCTGGGGCATAGATTGGGCTAATTTCCCTACTAACTGAGGGTATTGAATTAAAAAACAAAGTAAACCAACCAACCAAACTCACCTGGCGATTGCCTCTATGTATTTCCTTACTGACCTCAGTAAATCTCTTTATCTGGCTCTTTCTACTGCTCCAAGAGGATGAATGAGTTTTTTTTTTTTTTAACTAATTTTATTGTATTTCCCATTAACCTTTAATCCACATGAGGACAGGGACTGTATCTGATGGCTTAATACTTTCATCACCATTCCTTAGCTCAGAACCTGGAAGTATATGTAGTGACAAAGGCTCTCTCCTTGACCAAGTTTGGGTCAGGATCCTGAGTCCTTCTTATGGCTGGGTCCCAACCCTGGGAGTTGTCCTTGGCCTGCTTATTCCAGTTTTAGGAAGAATCCTGCTGAGTCAGTTTAGAGAAAGTCCCCCACCCTTGATACCTGATCAAATTCCTTATCCCACACCCTAGCACCCTAGATATCTTATCGCCCTGACCTGCCTTCAGCAATAATCCCCCCAGCCTTGATGTTTCCTTTCAGTAATTTGCCCACCACTGATTCTCTACCCTGCTCCTCGGCTGTAAATCTGAATTCATCCTTATTTTGTTTGGGGTTAAGCTCAACCTCTCTCCCCTACTACAAAACCACTATTGCAATAGTCTGTCTTGAAAAAAGTCTCCCTATGGGGACACTGATAAGACAGATGGCTGAATTTTCATCAGGGACATGAGGTCAAATGACAATGGAAAGTGTTGAAAAAAAATGATTAACCCCAAATCCTACATCCAACTAAAAACAGTTTTAAAAATGAGAATAAAATTCTGATATTTTCAGAAAAATACAGGCTTGAAGAATTTATCAGCAGGAGGCATATATTTTCTCATATTAATTAATGAAGAGCCAGGGTCAAGAAAGCTTTGCTGAGGTCAGTAAGGAAATACATAGAGGCAATCACCAGGTGAGTTTGTTTATTTGTTTTGTTTTGTTTTTTAATTCAATACCCTCATTACTAGTGAAATTAGCCCAATCAATGCCCTAGCAGTTTCTCCCTCACCTCTCCTAACGTTAGAAGTAAAATTTATTTACACAAAACAAGCAGTAACCTCATGAATTAGAAATGTAGGAATGACATTGAAAGGAAAGAGAAATTAAAGGAATTTCTTCCAGCTGAAGAGAGTTGAAAGCAGACTGAACCTCAGATATGAAGAAAGAAATATCAAGCACCAGAAATAATAAATATTTGGTTAAGTATATTAAAAAAAGTTTGCAGAAAATGGAGTTACAATATAAACATAAAAAAATACAAACTTTATTTCTCAACATAAGCTCCATGGAAATCAAGACACTTTTGTAAGCCATTTAGTCTATCCCCAAAGAACTGAGGGCCCTGAGAATTTAACCATGTCAAAGCAGTCTTTATAATTACAGTTCTCTGATGAAATGCTTCAAGATCTTGATACCACTTGTTTAAAATTTCCCTTGAATTCTCTGCTCTTGTCTACAGCTGATCCAGGTGTAATGGTTTGGGCACCCATTGAGGGGAAAGTTTGCTCCATTTTAATTTTTCAGTCAGAATTGTGTAAGCAGAGCCAATTGAGCTGTTGACGGTGTGGGCTATAATTTCTGCTGTTTATCGACATTCTTCGTCAATTATGGCACAAACAAGATGACCTTTTTTCCTCACAAATTGATGTGGATGGTCTGCTGCTGTAAGCTTCCTCTTCAACATCGTCTTGCTCATTCTTAAAATGAGTTGTCTATTTGTAAACTGCTCATTTCTTTGGGCCATTTTCCCCATAAACTTTTCTTAAAGCATCAATGATTTCACCAGTCTTCCACTGAAGCTTCACCATAAATTTGATGTTTGTTGTTGCTTAAGAAAAAAAGAAAGGAAAAAAATCTTCTTTACTGTCTTAACAAGTGTTATGAACAATTTTCTTAAATCATAGCATGAATAAATGAATGATATAAATGAATATTTTTGTGAATAATTTGGGGTTTTTATTTTTTTGCCCTTATTGTCCTCCAAACCCAAGGTTTTTGAAAAAACATCGAGAAAAAAGAGTGAAAGAGTGAAGGATGTTTGGTTTGACTGCAATAAAGTAAGGATCAATTCTTATTGGGGCAATCAAGGATAATTTGAACCTGTTCCTCCACATCCCAAATTCTAGAGATAAGAATTATTTTTTGAGTGAAAATAGGCTGAATTTTTTGAATGGCTTCTACTATATTAAACACTAGCTAGGTCAGTAAAAATACAGAATAAAGATAATATTTTCATTATTGAAAAGTGTTTTAATTTGTTTGTTTTGTAAACACAATGATCTCAAGGATATCACTGTTCTTGTCTCCTCTTCCGTCTTCTGACTGTGGTGTCAATAATAACTTGCAGAGAAACAAAAGAGTGGAAGCAGAAAGACCAGTTAAAGACAATATTGTTAGGGACAACAGCTAGGGGATTTGTGATGGCAACCTTGACTAGGGTGGGAGCAGAGCAAATGAAAAGAAGATAAACTTAGCATGTATTTTTGAAGTAGAACTAAAAGAACTTGAAGAGATTTTGGAAGGGGAGAATGAAAAAAAGAAATGGATCAATATCTCCTTCTAGGTGTTTGACCTGAGCTAACAAGTAGATATTGCTGCTTTTTAACGCGATTTGGAATACTGGGGGAAGAAAAGGTCTCTTAAAAGGGGGTGGTGGTGGTGAAATATGTATATCACTTTTGCTGTTTTTTCATTTCGGAAATACTGTTTGTGATGCCCACTACATCAAACAGGAAATTTCTAGTTGGCAGTTGGCATTGTGAATCTGCGATTCGAAGGTAAGCTCTGGGTTGGAGGAAAATTGGAGCTTTTCAGCATAAGGATTGCATTTAAAGCCATGGGATTTGATAAATTAGTTCTTATGAAGTATTATTCTCTCTTTTTTTTTGAACATACACGAGTAGAAACCAAGACCGAATGAATGTTTAACTTCCAAAAGTAGACTCACATTCCTCTGGTAATCAAGTATAATATTCTATCTAAGCATGCATTCAAGAAAAAATGTTGGAAGATGTTTAAGATTTAGAGGTTATATTTCTATAACTCGAGTCTAGGAATGATTTGTTTTTTCTATTCTCTCACAATGAACACAGAAAACTTCTGTGACAAAAGGTGTGAAGATTTTTCCCCGTCAACAAGTAAGCAATCAATTCCACAGCAAACACCAGCTGGGTGTTCCCCAATTCAATTTTCACAGTATCTACCTGGGGATAGCACCAGATCCCACCGGCTGAGGGCTCAGTCCCACAAGAGCGCATCCCTCTTCATGTATCAGTTGAAAGTCCAGGACTCTGGAACTTCTGAATGATCACCTTCAAGGAGAGTTCCTATGACCTCCTTGTCAGATTTGATTAATTTTCCAGAGCAGTGCACAGAACTCAAGGAAACTTATGTTTACTGGTTTATTATAAAGAATATTACAAAGACTACAGGGAAGGAGATGTGCAGAGCGAGGTATAGGGGAAAGTGCACAGAGCTTCCATGCCCTCGCAGAACATGTTACTCTCCAGAGCTGTCAAGTGCTCAGCTACCCCAGAAGCTCTCCCTGTCCTTTTGGGATTTTAAGGAGGCTTCATTGCATAGGTATGATTGATTAAACCATTGGCCATTGGTGACCAACTTACCTTCAGCCCAGAGGTTGCAGGCTGGGACTGAAAGTCCCAACCCTCTAATCATGCCTTGGTCTTTCCAGTGATCAACCCCCGGCCCCCGCCCGCATGAAGATACTGAGGGTCTGCCAGCCATCAATCAATTCATTAGCATACAAAAAAGACATCCCTTTGGAGATTCTAAGAATTTTAAGAGTTGTATGCCAGGAATGGGAACAAAGACCAAATATTCATTTCACAATATTACAAATGGTTTAACAGTTTATGAAATATCATTATACTAACAGAATTGTAGAATTTCGGAGTTAAATGGCACCTCCTAAAACTTTTAGTATTCTTATCCCTTTGAAAAATAACTCCATACAACACCCCTGGGAAGTTATCAAAAAGCCAGTGCTTACACATTTCCTGTGATTGGGATCTTACTACTTTGTGATACTGTTTAATTGCATTTACTTTTACTTATTTGGGTCATAAAGAATTAGGGTAATTATTTTTTTCCCGTGACATTTCTGTAGCAATTTGAAGACAGTAAACATACCCTTCCTTTTTTCTACCAGTATTCGTATTCACAGATTTTTAAAAAAATTTTTCTCGTAAGCTGAGATCATTTGAGTACCTTCCTGTTCTCCTCATTTCTCTCTAAATGAGCACCAATTTTTGTACATAGCCCTCAAAGAGTTTGTGTTTTAAGACATGTTACAATGATGCTAAAATATGCATTTCCAATGGTCAACAGGTGGGTCATTTTGTTGAAAGGGGCTCTTGGAATTATTGTGTGATGCCAAGAGGAAATTGAAGGCCACAGACACAAATGTTTCTGAATTCTCTTAGAACCATTACAGGTGCAAGGTACAGTTCATTTCCCCAATTATGGAGAATATTTTTGCTGCTCATTTGGCCCCAGCTTGTAGAGTAGGGTATTTTTGTCATGGTCTAGACTCTTCCAACCATGCACTATATTTCTTCTTCCCATGAAAAGGAGGAGATGCTAATCTAATGAACTACATTTTACAAATGGTCAGAGACAATAGTAATAAGTAATGTTTATAAATGGGAACTGCCTAACCCTCTTTTGCCTTTTCTTTCTCCAAGTAGTGAGCAACCCAGCTGGTCCTTGCAAGACTGTCATCCTATTTTCTCTGTGTTTGCCTTTGAATGGATCAGCAAGGCAGGCCTGTGTGCCTCACCCATGTTGGCTGGGTAATGAACTAAGTGTCTACTCTTCAGAACTTCCTTGGCTCAGTCTCCTTGCACAGGACTATCTCAATGTATGGATCTCAATATAGAGATTCTAAATGGGGGAGAGGTTGGAGGCCCGGTTTAACTTTGATTCTAAGCCATATCATTTTACTTCTCCATTCTCCAGAGCCCTACAAAAAGAGATCCAGACATTCTTTCAGTGACATTTAAACAGGTATTTTGCTTTCTATTTAGTTAATTTTCTTTTAATATCTACCACATTGGTCAAAACTGCCAAAAGGCAGACTAGGAGTGGGACTCCAATTTTCTCAACAAGCATAAAATATTATTTTCCATCTCTTGCAAGTGAACCTCATTGATGAAGCTTCCCAATTTATACAAATTCACATTGATTTCCTTTCTTGTTTTCTTCATCATGCATAACCTGTAACCACAGGCTTAAGTGCCAAATTATTTTCTGCCTCAAATATGATAGCAACTGTTTTATGCTCCCTAATTAAAGTATAACATCTTTGAGGATGGAAGTAGTTATTATACCTGAATAGTTTTTATTTTTGATAGTCCCCTAGTGGGTGAACATGGAACTAACAACTACTGTAAAGTAAGCAGAGCCTTCATGCTAATATAAAAAAATCACCATTTGATATTAAATTTGTGAACTTCCCTGATAATGTAGCTTTTCCTTTTTTGAATGTTAATGGCCATTTGCATATGTAAAGTCATATACTGGTAAATGGAAGGCATCCATAAAATGCCTAGTGTAGGGGAGGTCTTTGAAGGTAAACTACATCAGACTTAAAAGACAGCTTTACATATTTAATTTGAAAAATTACTCTGCCTCAAAAAATCTAAAGACGGTTATTATTTTCTTGTTTTAATGCAAATGTAGCTGGCTCATCCAGTTCTTGCCCCTCACCCACCTGCGTGCTTCCTACTTCCCAGACTGGCCTGTTCTGCTCCCACAGTCTCCTTTGCTTTCAGTACCTAAATTACATGACATGAAGATGCATGCAAAATATTTCTAGTTCACAAAATACGATCCATCAACACTTCTTATGTATTGCACAGAAATGAATCCGTTTTAGCTGGGGAAGTAGATACATCAATTTAAGTGGAAGATTTTTGACAGTTTAATTCAAATTAAGTCCACTTTGTTCAATTAGAGGGTATCAGAGAGGAGATATAGGAGGATAGGGGAGCAGATAAACATGTCTTATTAGAGGAAAACAAATGCACTTCTCCACATTAAACATATCTGTGGAGATTGTAGTTAAAAAAAGTGACATCATAAAAAGTTACTAATTTATGTTCCCTCAACAAATGGTGAATTACTCACTTCATTTTATATTGCTCTTTCTTTGCTTTTGGCTAGATCCTGATGGTGTTGAGAGATTACAGGGAGAAGGAGTGGGGCATGGACTCTATTCCAACTTTGGAGATGGCTACGCTATGTTGGCTATGATTCATTTAATGAAGCGTTTGCTAAAAGGCTTGATCAATGCATAATAGCAGTGACATTTTCAGGACTTAAACTTTTGGATTTGAAATGAGAAATCCTGTATCATACAACATTTTTGATCATTTAAATTTTTTGGTCTTTGGAGTTCAACCATCTTAATATACAGTGCTCAAATAATTGTCATCATAGTCTGACTTTTGAAGATGAATCTAACATAGTACGAATCTCTGCTGCAAAACTCTAAGGTAGCAATCCGAAATCTTAATGTCTACAAACCCTTAGAAAATAGAGTAAATGAGTGAAAGAGACTGGAATAAGGCAATATAGGGAATGAGGGCACCATGTAAAATTAGAACCGTGCTTCATCTAAAAAGGGGAATAAAACAGTGCTTAGCTCTTGATCATTGCTGTTATGGGGTAGGGGCAGGCATAGTTTTATTGGATCTTCCAGTTTTTCATGTATTATACATATATGTATTCTCCATATAGATTTTTATATTCTATCTCTGTATGCATGTATGAAATCTTCCACTTTTTAAGTGTTGGTGCAAGTGACATAAAACATGTCTGGGGATGAATTTTGTCCATGCACCTCCATTGTGTGCTGTTGTTCTAGAACATTGTACAGAGTTTGCAAATATACACTCTGCTTGATACTACTTCCCCTTCCCGCGCCCATGGCAGACGTTGCTCATTGATCATGGAATTCTTTCCCACAGAGTCTAGAAATGAACTTAGAACTATTTCTGACAGGCACTGCAAGGAGCCACCACCAAAACATTCAGAGGTGGTGTACAAGATGAATGTGTCTACAATCCTAGACACAGGAGAATTAGATCATGTTCAAAGGTTTAGTCACACATGATAGGAGATTTTAAAACTTGATAAAGAATTGGGTCAGACACTAAATTGCAGTAATTATATCTCATTATTTGATCGTATTGTTCAACTTTTAAATTGTTTTCAAATATCTTTTCTAATCAGAGCCACTAAGTTCCTTATGAGGTAGGACAGAATTGTGTCTATGTTCAAAAAGAGAACATGAATGTTCAGCAAAGTTAAATGAGTTGCCAAAGATCATACATCTAGCAATTAGGAGCATAAAAGCATAATATCTCAGGTAGCAGGGGATCTTGATAATAAAAAAATCACAGAGAAAAAAATCCACAGGGAAAGAAAAATTAAGCTCCTAGTACTGCAAACAAAACAGTGAAAAGTTCCACTGGGGGTTTAGTTTACTTACCTCCCCCTAATAACTAAGTGCAGCTGGAGAAACAAATGCCTGGGCTTGCAAAGTAATCCTATGCCATTGAATTCCTTATACTTTATGATTGGCCTTTCTCATATTCTTTCTGTTACCATTAAAGGAGAGTTGTAGTGGGGGGGGGGTGAGTGGGAGGAGAAAGAGATTGATTCAGATCAAAGAGATTTCAAGAAAGAGCTCTTCTATTCTTAACTGAGAAGGCAGGGCTTCCATTGTTTTTTCTAGCCTTTATTTCCCTCCAGCGTCATTGCAATTCTTGCCCACCATGGCAACTATCCACATGTTTTTCTTGTAGGATTTTAAAAATAATTAGCCTGGTTTGTCCCCACATTTAAGAAGAATTTTCTGGTTGGGGCATAACTGCCACTGGTCTTTCCAACAAAAAAAGGACTGTTTTAGATACCTGTCACCATTCCTCAGTTACAGTGCTGCTGTCATGACGATGGTGATGATGACTATGATGATTATGATTAATGGTTATGTTAAAAATTCCTCCCATTTGTGCATATTTAATAAACTATAGCATGCTTTCACATATTGCTCTACATTTGAGTTTTACAAAAACCCTCTTAGGTAAACAGAGCAGGAAGTATGAGAGGTAGAAAAAAATCGATGCTTGCAATTTTCACCAATTAAATGTCAAAATCAAATCAAATCAAAGCAATAGCAAAGGCTAACATTTGCAATGCCAGAACACAAGGAGGAAGACCTTAAGACAAATACTGGCAGGCACAGTAGAATCATACTAAGATTTATTAGCTGTTAGAATCCTGCACACACACTCACTCACTTCAGTTCAGTTCAGTAATTTTTGGCTTTCAGAGTTAGTTCTTTTACAATCCAATCCAATCTTTATGGTTAATGGAGGGGGTTAGATTAGGGCTAGCCTATTGTCCATGCTGACTTTTAGAGAATGAGGTACTTTTTGTACACAGGTAAGGTATGGAAATATTTTTAAAAAATATTTTTTTCTAAACCCAAATTTTATAACATTTTAGGAATATGTTTATATGTGTGGTGAGATTCTTCAATTGTGTTATAGTCCTGAATTTTCAACATATTAGGAAAAATGGAATTTGACTCAGTTTTCTGATTAGTGTTCATACAAATAGTTTTGCTGGTGAGAATGCAGTTTTTCTTGCCTTCAGCATTCCAATTCCTTCCCAAGATTACTGTTCAGATATTTTGCTATTCGGTTATGCCAATTCCCAAGTTGCATTTTAATAAAAATATTTCTGTTGAATACTTTCAACCTATATCCAATATTCTTTTAATGTACTCATATCTAGAGTGCTCATTGTGTCTGCCCACATTACAAACATTTTAATAGTTTCTTATGGAACAAAACACATAACTTTTTAACCCTGAAATTAATATCACTCTGTTATTAACTCAGAGTATCATTATGCCCTTTACTATTGATTCATCTATCTGATTATTCATCCTACCTGTTATGCATTCATCAATCTATTTATTCATTTGTGTTATCTCACACACATATTTACTGAGTACTAGCTATAAGCCAGACCCCGGTGAATAAGGCACCATCCCTGCCTTGGAGAAGTTCATTCTATAGCTTATTGGTTTCAACCAAAGTGTTATATGAGAAGCGCATGAGAATTTTAAAAACCTGGGGGATGGACATGCTTGAAGCTCTGACTCAGGGGGGTGGGGGGCAAGGGCGACATACGTAATCTAAACATCTGTACCCTCATAATATGCTGAAATAATAACAAAAAAAAAAAAGAAAGAAAAGGAAAGGAAAAAAAAAACCTGTTTTGGCTTCTTTTCTATAAAGAGAAAGCAGAAAAAAAAAAAAAGTATGGACACCTCTATTTTCCATTTCAGAAATTCTGATTTGAATTATTTAATGTAGGACTTTAAAACAAGCAAAAACTCAAATGATTTTGATTTACAACCCCAAATAAGAAACATTGAATTATTAATCTCATATCAGTATCTAACATTAGTATTCCCATTTTTTTTGCCATGATAACTGAAATGTGGCTTGACTTGATGAATTTTCCAGAGTCTTGAGATAGAAAAAAAATGACCAAAAGCTGGTTTAAATACACAGATTCTTTTTCCATGTACAGTGTTGTTTTCATATTACTCCCTCTATCCCAATACTGCTTTTTATCCTTGCCAGAAAATCAAACCTGAACCTGATTAGTCCATATCAAAGTACCAGTTTATGCAATATACAAAAAATGCAGGAGAATGCTTATACAACATAACAGATCATAATAAGTAAATATTCAGATAATAATGCTATAGAACAAGTCATCTAATTTTTTCAACAAATAAATCGCATAAAAATATGGAGGGGGATCCTTGTACTAAAAGAGATTTAAAAGACACACCCAACAACTACAAAGTACGGCACTTACTTAGATCCTAATTTAAACAAACTATAAAAAATATAAAAAAACAGGGAACTTTATAATTTTACTGTGTTACTGAGGATTTTTTTTAAAGACTCTTTTTAAACATAAAGTATTTAAGTTTATTTATTTACTTTATGTATAAAGTGTTTATGTTTATTTATTTACTTTATGTTTAAAAAGAGTCATTATTTTGTTAGGAGCACCTATTGAAATATTTCTAGAAGAAATGATACAATGCCTGACATTTACTTTAAAATAATCTGAATGGGGAATGGGTTTGTGTATATATATCCTGAGATAATTGCGAAAGCAAGAGGATTGATGTATGGGGTTATTATATTTTTCTCCCTTTTTATATTATGGTAAACTTTTTTTTAACATTTTCTATGATAACATATTCTTTAAGAAAATATTTCTTATGCTGCCTGAAAGGAGAATAAAATCAGCTTGAATCTGGGGTCCTGGTCAGTGCAATGGAACAAGGGTGAATGGAATAAAGTGTGAATTTCTGTCTCTCATTCAATCCTATCCACGTCTATCACGTCAAAAACTCAAGCCAGAAGTTTAAAATTCATTCATGGTATGCATTACTATCTCCCTCAACTCTTCCACTCAATTTCTATGACCTTTCAACTGCAGCTACAAATATCTTTTGATGTATTAAGAATTACGAGACTTCCCCTTATCCCATCTCCACCATCACTTCTTTAATCCATGATCTCCTTCCTGATGACTGCACATCCTAACTCATTTCTTTCTCCCTCTAATCTTGAACCTCTATAATCCATTTTCTACTCAAAATCCAGAGTGATCTTTAGAACATGTAAGCTTGTTCACATCACTTTCTTACTTCAAACTTTCTAAATCTTTTTGCTGTATTCATTTATTTATTTATCCATTCTTTCATTCATTTTTTAAACTTTTTTAGAGAAAGGGTCTCACTGTGTTTCCCAAGCTGACCTCAAACTCCTGGAGTCAAGAGATCCTCCCACCTCAGCCTCCTTGGTAGCTGGGATTACAGGTGTGTGCCACTGTATCTGGATTTTGTTACTGTATTTAGAAGCAAACTTTAATATCGTGTCAAGATATACATGATACTGCATAATGAGATCCCTGCCCAGCTCTCTTTTATCTTGAGTCTTCCTCAGTATACTTTTAACTTACCCATCTTGGATATGAGATGTTCATTTCCAACCTTCTCTCCTCCTGGTCCACTATCATTTTATTCACTCTGGTAATTTCCATTATTTTCCCAAGTTCTTCATTCTTTTCCTTATCCATGCTCTTTTTTTTTTATTGTTTGTTATTATAGGGGTACAGATGTTTAAGTTACGTATGTTGCCCTTGCCCCCCCTTCCCCCCAAGTCCTAGTCCCAAGCGTGTCCATCTCGCGGAGGGTGCGCATTGCACCCTTTGTGTATGCATATATCCATCCCCTCTTTCCCCTCGCCCCTCCCCCTTCCCCCTCCCTCCCTACCCGACATCCAATAGATGTTATTCTTATATGTGCACTTATGTGTTGTTCAGTTACTACCAATTTGATGGTGAGTACATGTGGTGCTTGTTTTTCCATTCTTGGGATACTTCACTTAGTAGAATGCGTTCCAACCCTATCCGGGAGTATACAAGAGGTGCTATATCACCATTGTTTCTTAAAGCTGAATAGTACTCCATGGTATACATATACCACATTTTATTAATCCACTCATGTATTGATGGACACTTGGGTTGTTTCCACATCTTTGCAATTGTGAATTGCGCTGCTATAAACATTCGGGTGCAGGTGTCTTTTTCATAGAGCGACTTTTGTTCTTTGGGGTAGATGCCCAGTAATGGTATTGCTGGATCAAATGGTAATTCTACTTGTATCTCTTTAAGGTGTCTCCATATTGCTTTCCACGGAGGTTGCACTAGTTTGCAGTCCCACCAGCAGTGCGTGAGTGTTCCGATCTCTCCGCATCCATGCCAACATTTATTGTTTTGGGACTTTTTGATAAAGGCCAGTCTCACTGGAGAGAAGTGATATCTCATTGTGGTTTTGATTTGCATTTCCCTGATGATTAGAGATGTAGAGCATTTTTTCATATGTTTTTTGGCCATTATTCTGTCTTCTTTTGAAAAGTTTCTGTTCATGTCCTTTGCCCACTTTTTGATAGGGTTGTTTGATTTTTTTGTTGTTGATTTTCCTGAGTTCTAAGTAAATTCTAGTTATCAGCCCTTTATCAGATTTGTAGCATGCAAAAATTTTCTCCCATTCTGTAGGTTGTCTGTTTGCTCTTGTGACAATTTCCTTGGCTGTGCAGAAGCTTTTTAATTTGATCAGGTCCCATTTATTTATTTTGGTTGTTGCTGTGATTGCCTTTGGGGTCTTCTTCATAA
>RJWJ010029479.1:0-20581 GCA_004363605.1 Indri indri
AGCAATAATTTTCATCCACAATGGACATTTCTGGGGCAAAGATATTCTATTTTAAAGTGTGGAGAATTCTTACAGCTCAGAAGAAAAAGATAAACAGCCTAATAGGAAAACAAGGAAAGAAAGTAACAGGCAATTTACAAAAGAGAAAACACAAGTGGCTAATAGACATATGAAAAGATACTCAGCCAATTAAACAATTAAGTGATTAAAATGATAATGAATGCCATTTCTCTCCCATCAGAGTAACAAAAGGGAAAAAGACTGCTCAGAGCAAGTGTTGGCAGAGGTATGGAGAATTGCATACGGACATCCCCAACGTACGTATGATTCAACTGACAAATTTTGGACTTTCCTATGGTGCAAAAGTGATATGCATTCAGTAGAATTGGTACTTCAAATTCTGAATTTTGATCTTTCCCAGGCCAGTGATATGTGGTACGACCCTCTCCGGTGGTGCTGGGCAGTGGCAGTGAGCCACGATCACCACGGTAAACACCCAGTAGGTAATCTACAAGGCACTGTGTTGCCAGACGGTCTTGTCCAACAGAAGGCTACTATAAGTGTTCTGAGCACGTTTAAGGTAGGCTAGGCTAAGCTATGTTTGGTAGATTAGATGGATTAAATGTATTTTCAATTTAACGATATTTTCAATTTGCAAATCTACAGAGGGTTTATCAGGATGAAACTCCGTTGTAAGTCGAGGAGCATCTGTACCCCCATACACTGCTGGGGGGGGCATACATTTATATAGCTACTTTGAAAGGCAATCTGGAAATTTCTTTTAAAATTTAAAATGTGAGCAGATTGCTGGAATCCACCCAGCAATCCCAGTTGTCAGTGTATTGGTTGGAAAAGTATCTACACAAACACAAGGAAATTCATTGCAACATTGTAACATCTAAAAATCAGAAATAACCCAAATGTCCATCAATAGGGAAATATTAATAGTTAAAAACATGGTGGTGTGTTCATAACAAGAAATACTATGCAGCAGCTAAAACAATTGAGCTATTTCTACATAGACTAATGTGGATATAATGAGTATAAAATGAGAGAACTGCAGAATGATACAATATAACAACATTTATGTTAAAATATACTTGTTTAAACATGCTATTTATGTTAAATTTTATATGAGCTCATATATATGTATGGAAAAGAGCTTGGAAAATACACACAAAAATAGTAAGTGTGGTAGCATCTGAGAGGGGGCAGAGGGGACCCGACATTCACAATGCTCTAATTTCTGTGAGAAGAATCTATGTAGAAAGAGGTATATATAGAGATACACATGCATTACTTATGTGATTAATTTTTATTTGAATAAATGTGGAGATGGATTTAAAAACCACTAGCACATCAGTTCCCATGCAGAGGGCCGTGGCCAGTGCTATGCAGATGCCTCAGAAACCCAGTACAGATCTTGCCTTCGAGCAGCTCTCAGGCTGGAGCGGGGGAACAGCCCCAACGCCACAGAGAACAAATTTCAGAGGAGTGGGGGTGGTATTCACAATATTTCCAGAGTCAGGGAGGAGTTATGGCTACCAGAGGGAGGCAAAGCTGGGCAGGAACCAAGAAAACACTGGTTCAAAGGTGCAGAGATAGGCGCTCCTGGGGCCTGCCAGGGTAGACAGGGAGGACAGTTTAGGCAGGAGGCATTGTGGAAGGCCGCCATGCTGGGAGAGGGGCTGAGCTCCAGTGCCAGGCAGCAGGGGTCCCTGAGGAGTCTGTGAGCAAGCTGGGAGCTTGCCCGAAACTTTACAGACAAAAGAAGTTGGCAGCCCCGTAGGAGTGGCTCGGCCAGGTCAGGAGGTGAGGGGCAGGTGGGAGGTGATTGGCTGTCCCACTGTGGGGACAGATGTACGGTCTGGGCTGGGCAGACAGGTGATGGTACCAATGGAGAGAGAAATGAGCCTGAGACACTCATTGGATTGGGATAAAAAGTACATGGAGGGAGCAGAAACCAAAGGGATTTGGAGACTGTGCTTCCAGACAATGATTCACAGGAAGTGTCAGGGAACTGGAAAGAAAGCAGGAGAGCTTTCTTTCCGGGGGCTGTATGGAAGAGGCCAGAGGCCCACCCACCAAGCAAGAGCTGCAGTCCCTTTCTTTCCCCACTGAGGTCCAGCTATGCTGTGCACCAGGCAGATCCGGGCCTGAGGACAGGCTCGCCAAGGGCAGCCAGGCAGACACGTAGTCCTCTGGCTTCCAGCCACCAGACTCACAGGCTTCTGGGAAAGGCTGACAAGGGGCCACTCTGTTCCTTTGAATCTGAGAAGATGTGACTGGGGAAGCCTAAATTAATTAAGTGATGCTGAGGCCCTGAGGCCCTCCCAAGGAAGCGCGCAGGGAAGGGCATATAGAGGCCTGAGCACACTGCACTCCACCTCCAGTGCCGGAATCCAGCAAGGATTCATTGGAACTAAGCCTGCACTTAAGTGCTTCCAGGGAGACAAAGAAATAATAAATCAGAGGCAGGCACCCCGCCCACGTGCTGCTGCCACCAATACCAACCTGCATTTCTGCAGAAACACGGTCATTTCCCTTCTCTGGGACCAGATGTCTCAGTGAAGCAACAAATGGCAAAGCCCTGGAATTGACAGGGCCCCATGACCTCAGAAATGAGGCCAGGCTGGGATGGTACCTCCCTTGTAGCAGCACACACACACACCCTGCAACCCACCCAAGACCCCCACATACACCCCAGACCTCGCCCAGGCACCACAGGATGCCTCTCCTTCCACCCCTTCCCCAAGCTCCCGTTCACCAGGACTCCCCAGTCACCCAGAAGCTCCCCTATGGCACTGGTCCAGCACGGAGCAGACTTTATTCTATCAAACTACAGGCACAGTTGTATCCAGCGAATAAAATGGGAAGAAAGGTTTTCAGCCAGAAATCACCAAGCTGTCTCTATCCATACAAAATAACAATAATTAAGCTCCTACTGAGTGTCAAGCATTTAGCTAGTTGCTTTCAAGTGCGTTATCTGAAGGTCCTCGGCCATCCCACAGCAGGACAACACGGTGGCCGAGAGCAGGATGCTGGAGCTAGATCGCCTGCATTTGAATCCTGAATCCACCACTCATGAGCTCTATGACTGTGAATAAATTGCTTGACTTGGTGTCCTCACCTATAAAAAGGTAATATAAACGACGGTGAGAGTATTAAATGAGCTAATATTTGTAACATGCTTAGAACAGTGCCTGGCACATTATAAATACTTCCATATGTCTAATAAATAAATTCCTGCCTTTGCTCATTCGACTCACATCGAGTACCAGATATGAACCCTGCAGCAACAGTTGCTATATCCGGTTGAGAAAGGAGAGAAGAATGTTTCCATTTCCTCTTATGGGATTGGATGGGAAGTTCCCTTTTGCCTGTGAGTTATGCTCAGATACAGCAGTCTTGGAGAAGGAACTTACCAAGAGTTCAAGTGAAGAGGAAGCAGCAGGTGAAGGAAGAGAGGGGACCGGATTCTTGTGGGAGGCTGGTTGGCAAGTGGCAGAGCCGGGGCCAGCACCCTGGACAGCTCCCTGCGGGCCCGGACACGAATGGAGCTTGTGGCTCAGGCCCTACATAGCTTTCCGCTGAAGGGGTCCGTCACCTCCCTGCAATCCCCGCACTCAGTCCTGGGGTCTGATGATGGATGGGGGATTGCCTTTTCATCTGGAAGTTGGATAGTGACGGAGTTTAGTGTCTCTGGGACCTCCTTAGGGAGCCAGCCCAGGACCTTCCTCCTCCCATGGGTCTTGATCCGCCCCTCTCTCCTGCACTGCCAAGGCGTGACCACCTTGGAGGTGGAGCAGCAGGAGCACAATGCGGCCCAGGGAACAGGAAGGCAGCAAAAGGATCCCAGCACAGGTGCCAAAGCCTGGATTTCAATGCGAGCTCTGCAGCTGGGATCTCCATGCCCAGTAAGGCCAGGGGAATAGCACCCGCCCTGCACCACGATTGTGCAGCACACACAGCGCCACTGGCACAAAGCAAGTACCTAATAAATGAGTCTGCTTCCTGCCGTACAGGAACGGAGGACTGGAGAGTTAGGTGTGAGCCCAGAGATAACCTGGCTTCAAGCTCATGAAGAGTCATGAATTTTGTCTGCCAGAGGCTGGGAGAAGGGGTCTGCACCTTGGAGTCCCTGGGAAAGTTTCTCTTCTCTAAGATTCCACTGTTCTTCAGCCACTAGACAGAAAACGTCTGCCTCAAATGCTCCCCTCTTTTAAAAAAGTCAGACAGGGACAACACCATATGCATAAATAATAATTACTCTGCAAGCTGAAAGACTGACCCTTTAGAAGCCTCATAATGGGAGAGTCAGAAGAGCCCAGAGGTCTCAAATTCCAATGACTGGAGGGCCAGGTAAGTGACATAAGTGTGTGAAGCCAGCTGAGGGAAGCCTGGGATGAGCTGGAGAGTATCTGTGTATTGACTAAAGGCCATCGAATAAAATAGCACACACTTCTGCTGAGGGGGGCAGTGAGTGGGCTCTTGCCCAAACCCTTACTGGACAGAGGCCGAGGCTGGGGCTCAGAGAGGGGCTGTGACTCACTCAAGGCCATTCTGAGCCTGTCCTGTCCCCATATTGGGCTCTGTCCCACCCTCAGAGAGAGCGCAGTTTGGCCACTGCAGAGCAGGTGCCGTAAGCGGATGAGTTTCTCCTCCTTTCCTGCGGTGCCACGGTGGGTGGAAGGATGGGACAAAGGTGGCAAGGCTGCTGCCTCTCACCCTCACACCCTGGTCTCCATCATCTCATCCCACAGCTGTCTCGGGGACAGAAGCCAACTTTCCAATGCCCCCTGGTCCCTCCACCAACGCAGACGCAGCCCAGGATCACAATGCCCACCCAACCGGAGGAACCAGCCAGGTAGCCACGTCCCTCCTGTGCCTTTTATCTGTTCTTCACAAGACCCACAACTGAAGTGAGGATAAAACAGCACATTTTACAGATGTTAACAACACAGCAAGTACTTATTATATATTGCTCTTACTATGTGTCAGCTCTCTAAGCAGGGGGTACTGTTATTATTCCATTTTACAGATACAGTAACTGAGGGGAAGAGAGGTGAAGCAGTTCCCCCAGGCACCCTCACTAATAAGTGGCAGGGCTGGGAGTCATCCTAGTTGTGTGCCTTCAGAGCCCAGGTTCTTTGCGCTGCATCGCCGGCCTCTGTGGGGTGGGGGCACGGTGAGATGAGCAGCTGGGTCTAATGCTGGTTTGCTTTTGAGCCCAGGACGGGAAGGCTTCTCTTACAGAGAGACAAGCTGTCACCTCAACAACGCAAGTCTCTCCCACCCTCAGCTGCCTTGGAGCCTCTCCCCTGCCAGCCCGCAGACTGGAAAAAGGGCCCAATGTGCATCCAGGGTCAACGCTCTTCTGGGGACCCGTCAGGCCCAGCGTGCAGCCTGGACAGCCCGGCCTGTCAGCTGAGAGCCGCGCGCCTTAGCCGGTGCGCCCTCTCGGAAGGTGAGCCCCCCGGCTTCCGATAGCAGCAGGGCTGCCGGGCCCTGTCCAGGGAGTGGGCGCTGCACCCACGCGGGTTTCTCACAGCTCCAAGAGAAGACCCCGTCACATTACTCCCGAGTCCACCCAGGGCTTGGAGGCAGCTCTGGGGATGAGGAGGGGGGAGCGGAACAGTGGGCGGAGGCTCGCAGGGGCCGAGGGAGGGCTGGGTCTAGGACGAAGAGGGCCTGGGAGGGGTTAAGTGGGGAGGGGGTGGGAAGGAGGGAATAAAGAAGAGGCGGAGCTGGGGGACCAGGACAGTTAAAGCAGAAAGGGGGAGTCCAGGCAGGGGGAGTGTGGGGAGGCTGTGCGGATGGGTGGAAGGGGCTGGGCTGATACTCCAGGCCCCGGGTGGGGGCGAAGCAACTAGTCCTCTCAATCCGCATGTGCTCGTAGTCGCAAATTCGCTGCGTAACATTCTGCCCAGGGGCCGGGGTCGGAACCAGGCCCAACAGTCTCTGAGCCTCCCCTCCCTTCCTTGGTGGGGCGGGGCGAGGGGCGGGGCCAGAGAAAGGTTGGGGGTCAGTGCCCAGCGCCCCTCGGGTCGCGGCTCCACTATCCGGCTGCGAGAACAGATGGACTCAGGCGCGGCTCACCTCGGGGGCTCCCTGCCCGCTGTGCGCGGAGATCCTGGCTGAGGCGGAGATCTCAAGCCCCGGGCTCCCCCCTCTCCCGAGGGGCCGCAGGGAACCTGCTGCCTCTCGCCTCTCTCGGGGGGAGAAGAGCCGGCGCCGAGCCCTCAGATCCTAGACCCGGAGGTGGGGGCAGACAGAGCGCCGGCTCCTCGCGCGGCGCACCCATCCCCAGGGGCTCGTCCGGACTCTGCTGCACCAAGACCCCTTCCTGGGGCTTCCAGCCCTGGCGCATCTGGGGAGCCGACCCCTGCCCGGCCCCGCCCCGCCCCCGGCCCCCGCCCCACCGACGTCGCATTAGCATGAGCGACGCAAGTGGCCCGGACACCACTCGGGGGCTGGGACTCGCCGCGTCACAGCCCCGAGTGGAAGGGAGAAAAGAAGAGGCGGAGGAGGCAAGAGCCGGCGCGAGGGGAGGGGAGCGCGGCGGCGGGGCGAGCGGGCGGGCGGGGGCAGCGGCATGCCCCTTGGCCAGCGCGGGCTGCCTCTCAGCGCGGCGGGGGCTGCTCCGGGCGCGCCCGGGGTGCAGTGCGCCCAGTCTCCGGCCCCAGCCCCTCGGAGCGCCCGCCTCCCCGGCCGCCCCTGAGCCCAGCGGAGGCGGGTCCCCAGATCCGCTAAGAGCAGCTGCGGCTCTTCTCCAGACGGAGTCCTTGCCTTTCCCGGGGCTCGGGGCCATGAGTCCCGCGGCCACCTGAGGCACAGGAGCCGCTGCTCGGCGAGGACCGCGCCCCCAAAGTCCAGTGCCCTCGCCTCTGCACTGCGGGACGCCCGTGCCCAACCCTGGTGGAGGGGTCCTCGGAAGAGCAGCGGGGTGAAGGCATGGAACCCGCGGCGCCGGCGGGCCAGGCCCGGGCAGCGGCCACAAAGCTGTCGGAGGCAGTGGGCGCGGCGTTGCAGGAGCCCCGGCGGCAGCGGCGCCTGGTGCTGGTCATCGTGTGCGTGGCGCTGTTACTGGACAACATGCTGTACATGGTCATCGTGCCCATCGTGCCCGACTACATCGCCCACATGCGCGGGGGCAGCGATAGCTCCAGCTCGACCCCCGAGGTGTGGGAGCCCACCTTGACGCTGCCCACTCCAGCTAATGCCAGCGCCTACACGGCCAACAGCTCGGTGCCCCCGACGGCTGCGTGGCCTGCCGGGTCGGGCCTGCGGCCCCGATACCCCACGGAGAGCGAAGACGTGAAGATCGGGGTGCTGTTTGCTTCCAAGGCCATCCTGCAGCTGCTGGTGAACCCCCTGAGCGGGCCCTTCATCGACCGCATGAGCTACGATGTGCCGCTGCTCATCGGACTGGGCGTCATGTTCGCCTCCACGGTCATGTTCGCCTTCGCCGAGGACTACGCCACGCTGTTCGCCGCGCGCAGCCTGCAGGGCCTGGGCTCGGCCTTCGCCGACACGTCCGGCATAGCCATGATTGCCGACAAGTATCCGGAGGAGCCAGAGCGCAGCCGAGCGCTGGGCGTGGCCCTGGCCTTCATCAGCTTCGGAAGCCTGGTGGCGCCGCCCTTTGGGGGCATCCTCTATGAGTTCGCCGGCAAGCGCGTACCCTTCCTGGTGCTCGCCGCGGTGTCGCTCTGCGACGCGCTGTTGCTGCTGGCGGTGGCCAAGCCCTTCTCAGCTGCTGCGCGGGCTCGGGCCAACCTGCCCGTGGGCACGCCCATCCACCGCCTCATGCTAGACCCCTACATTGCCGTGGTAGCCGGCGCGCTCACCACCTGCAACATTCCCCTCGCCTTCCTCGAGCCCACCATCGCCACGTGGATGAAGCACACGATGGCAGCGTCCGAGTGGGAGATGGGCATGGCCTGGCTGCCGGCTTTCGTGCCGCACGTGCTAGGCGTCTACCTCACAGTGCGCCTGGCGGCGCGCTACCCACACCTGCAGTGGTTGTATGGGGCGCTGGGGCTGGCCGTGATCGGTGCCAGCTCATGCATTGTGCCCGCCTGCCGCTCCTTCGCGCCCTTAGTGGTCTCGCTCTGCGGCCTCTGCTTCGGCATAGCGCTGGTCGACACCGCACTGCTGCCCACGCTCGCCTTCCTAGTGGACGTGCGCCACGTCTCGGTCTACGGCAGCGTCTACGCCATTGCCGACATCTCCTATTCAGTGGCCTACGCGCTCGGGCCCATAGTGGCGGGCCACATCGTGCACTCGCTCGGCTTTGAGCAGCTCAGCCTGGGCATGGGCCTGGCCAACCTGCTGTACGCGCCGGTTCTACTGCTGCTGCGCAACGTGGGCCTCCTGACGCGCTCCCGCTCCGAGCGAGACGTGCTGCTGGACGAGCCGCCGCAGGGTCTGTACGATGCGATGCGCCTGCGTGAGCGTCCAGTACCTGGCCCCGACGGCGCGCCTTGCAGCCCTCCTGGCCCTTTTGACGGGTGCGAGGACGACTACCACTACTACCATACCCGCAGCTAGCAGCCTTGCTCCTCCTCCAGGCCGCCCGCCCCACCCCCTTGGGTCAAAGTGGCTGCTGCTCTGCAAGCGAGCACTGGCCAGCTCAGGCTCGGGCCCGCCTCCTCTAGCGCGTACCCCAGCCCCTCCCCAGCCTTGACTTCTCCTGCCCGAATCCCACCCCCCACCCCCCGTAGCCCATTCAGTGTCCCTCTCCCTTTTGTCCAGTGGGGTGTGGAGCACCGAGGCAAGCGAAGCGATTGCGATCCTTGTAGAGAGGAAGAGGCGCGCGCCCCCCTCCCTCGGGGCTCGCCTGTGTAGAGCCAAGCGTCTCTTTCCTTCCGTTCCTCCCAGTGCCAAACGGACCGCTGCACCGCGGTGCCTCTAGCCGGAATCAATAAACCATGTCTGTCCCAGGAGGCCGAGTCGCTTTACTGTTGGGGGATGGGCAGCCAGGCACAGGGCTGGGGCAGAGAGGGTGAGTTGGGTCTTCAAGCCCCAAACCAGGCCTGAGCCTAGCGGGCATGCGGGGAGCCTGTGGGATACGAAGGAAGCAAACCCACGGTCACCATGGAGCGCACGCTCCGCTCAGCCCGCGGCAGCCCCTCCTTCCCAGGCCCAGGGCAGCGCCCGGGAGTTCGGCCCGGGGGACCCGAGGACCGCTCCAGCTGGGTATGCCAGGACCCGCCCTTTGAGGACACGCCCCGCTCCAGCCACCGAGTTGTGAGCCTGGGCCGCGCTTCCCTTACGACCAGCATCCCGCCCCGTCCAGGCTTCCACAAAGGAGTAGGAGCCGAGCTGTTCCCGGCAGAGGAAGAAAAGCAGACCCCACCTTTCAGGGTCCGGTCTCCGGAACGCGCGCGTGTGATGTGTGTGCTCCTTGGAGAGCTAGGCTCTATCCTGCGAGAGGCGGGGGAGGTGTCTGCTGTGTCCGGGTCCTGCGGGTCTGAGTCGCGAAGGGAGGGGATGCGAGTGCGGGAGCTGGTGCCAACTCGCCCCATCCCCACGCTGCCCAGAGTGCCAGCAGCCGCCCAGGGCTGTCAGAAAAGTTTCCCATCTTGAATTCCGGTCTCTAGCGTTTGCGCGACACTCCCAGTCCTGGAATCCGCGGTCTGATGACCGCCGCAGAGTCCTCGGGTCCCAGCGTGGAGCGGCGGCTGGGTTGGGGTCGCCTGTGTGTTAGATTGCATCTGTGGGGTCTGCACTGCCTTGTGTGCGTGTGTGTCCTCAGCGTGGGACTGGGCATGTGTGTCCGGGCAGGGTCTGTCTTTGCAGGTTGTGTGCATTCTTGCGTGGAGATCTACATGGGGGGCGCTTTTGTCTGGGAGGACAGTCTGCCTCTCGCCGCGGGTTCCTGAGCACCCCCGGGTCTGCCATGAGGAGCGCCCGGGAGAGTCTGCATCCCCCCTCCTCTCTCCCCTCACCCCCCAGCGCCCAGGGATGGGGTGGCGACAGAAAGGCAAGGAGGTCCTCCAGTGAACAACGACAGATTTCTTATTCTTATTCTTATTCTTATTCTTATTATTTTGAAAGACGGCGTAGCAGGGTTTGAGACTGGCCGCCTGGACGGTGGGGAGGGGAGGGCAGGTATTTCCTCGGGCCCACCCCGCTCCACGGTTCTGCGCGGCGGGCGGGGATAACCGGGTGGGGCGGGGGGGGGCGCGGGGACGAGGCAAGGCTGGTCTGGGGTCAACGGGTATGGGCGGGGCAATGTCCTGCGGCCCCGTCTCGGGCTTGGGTCTCCCGCCTGTGCCCGAGCTCGTCCAGGGGGCCACCCAGACAGGTTCCGGGGTGGGGGGTGGGTTCGCGGGGGGAGGAGGGTGCAGGGGAGGGAGGGACGGAGGACTGCGAAGCACAGACACGGGGGAGGGGCCGGGAGAGGGAGGAAAGGGAGGGAGGGAGAGGAGAGGCGCGGCCAGCTCGCTCGCACCAGTCGGGCGGCCGCGGGGACCTGGCGACGTCGGAGGCTCTACCAAAGACCCGGGCGACAGGCCCTCCCCCCGTACGCTGCTGACGCGCCCCCCCGCCACGCGTCCCTTCCGGCTCACTCCCCCGCCCCCAGTCCCGCCGGTGCGTGCGGTGCAGCGGCCGCGGAGGCAGCGGAGCCGGGAGAGCAGGTGAGGAGGACCGGGCCGGGCTGGCCAGCGCGGTGCGGGGAGCGGGGCCCGGGAGCGGAGGGCGGTGGTCGGAGGCTCTGTCCATGGGGCGCGCCCGGGGCCAAGAGGTCCCGGCAGCCGCGGAGTCCCGGGCTGCAGCGGCCGTCGGGGGGACAGCTGGGAGGATGCGGGATTGGCTGCTTGGGTGCCTGGGCTTGGACAGGCTTGACCCGCAGGGCTCTGGGACTCCACGCGCGCTCTCCCTTCACTTGGACCGCATCTGCTACCTGCGGAGGTCTTCGCTTTGTGTGCAGTGGGAGGGTCTGCGGGTCTCAGTC
Organism: Indri indri; assembly: GCA_004363605.1. Lineage (NCBI taxonomy): Eukaryota > Metazoa > Chordata > Mammalia > Primates > Indriidae > Indri > Indri indri. Next base: position 10,964 of record RJWJ010029479.1, read on the forward strand.
CACTTCGCTGAAGTACTGTCTGGCATCCATCGCTTTCCAGATTCTCCGGGAGCTGGGGATAGGTTGGGAGAAGTGGCTGCCCTGGCAAGTATGAGCCAGGCCCCAGCGCACAGATAGCCTGTGACCCCAAACCAGGCTGGGGTTGGGCCTCCAGGGCAGGGCAGACACCCCTCTGGCAGCCTTTGAAAGCCAGGCCAGAAGGAGTGTGGATGGGAGATACAAAACAGACAGAAAGACATGCACACAAACACACACCCGTAAGGCACTGGCCAAAGAGCCAAGGAGGAAGAGGAGCTGGCGGCTGCAGGGACCATCAGGGAACTTATCCCTCTCTGGTCCCACCCTCCTCTCCAAGGCTCTGGGTCCCTGAAGCCTGGCTAGAGTCTTCCTGCAGTGGTGGGGCCCCAGGGCAAGAGCAAGAAGAGGCATTGGCCACGCCATCTGTAGGGCCTTTACCAACCTGCCGTTGTCCTCACTGTCCCCTCAGAACACCACCACCCTCACCAGGGATGTGGCCTCTTTTACTTTGCAGTTGTGGGTAGCCTATATGGTCTGTGGGTACCTGGGGACTACCCAGTGGGGAGTGCCCCTGCACTGTGCCAGCAAAGGCTTTGCATTCTCTGCCCAGGTTGCAAGGCAGCCCCAGGCTCCTCCGTGCTTGGGCCTGGTTCATCCGTCTTCCTGGGGCCAGCTGTGCCATGTGTCCGTACCTGGCTGTGCTTGCCTCTGGGTCGGGCTGGTGTTGGGGGAAGTGGGCTAAAACACCAGCTTCAGGCTCTTGAAAGAGAACAGAGGGTGGGCTATGGAAATCATGGGCGTGTGCCTGTGCAGGTTTAGGTTTAGGGGGCTCTCAAAGGGGAGCAGTTGTGCCCCACAGCCTTATGAAATGGCCTTTGCCCCCTTGGCCTGGCTGGATTCTACTGCACCTTCAAAATTAGTTGCTTCTCCCCAGGCTAAGGCAGGTGGTCCCTAGGGGTCCTGGCTGGCCAGCTTCCCCACACTACCCCCCTCAGCATTCCCATGGCACCTACGCTGGGAGCCTGTGGACCAGAGACTGCCTGCGTCACAACCCATCCAGCAGGCCCCAGGGTCCTCCCTGCCCTGACTGCAGGCCAGGCTCCCAGTCAGCCCAGAGTGCCTCTTGGAGCACAGGGCCTTGGAGGGTCTCGGCGTCACTCATGCGCACATTCATCTACACAGGCATGCATTCCTCTCCCTCAGCTAACCGACACTCACCCTACTCCAAGCCAGGCCCAGGCAAGGCCCCAGAGATGAAGCACTGAGCATGGCAGGGGTAGGGTCTTGCCCTTGAGAAGCTCACAGTCTAGTGGGAAAGAGAGATTTTAATCAGCAAAGCACGTATCTACTGGGTTCCAGGCAGGAACAAAACAAGTGCTCTGCCAAAGAGCCCTCATGGATTTGGAGAGGGCATGCCTGGCCCTGCACCCTTGGTGCTGTCCTGGGGTGGTCAGTTGGCCTTGGATGGCAGCAGCCTCATGAGACCAGGTCCCCGCTGGAGGCCCACTTCAGGAGCCACCCTCTCCCATTTGGAGGCCCACAGAGGACACGTGGTCAGGGGGTGGAGATTGGGGCCAGGCCTGCAAAGAGGCTGCTATACACTACTGTCAGGCTCTGGCCTCCTCATGGGGTCGGGTGGGGCCAGGCTGAGGGAGGGGAAGTGATCATGGCAGGCCCAGGTGGCTGCTATGCTGATGCCTGTCCCTTCTTGGTCCTCAGGTCTACACCTCTGCTTCCCTGGACCTGGAGTCACCACGATGCCCATCCTGGAAAAAGACCCTCATAAGATGGCAGCAAAAACTCCCAGCAGTGAGGAAGAGTCTGTGAGTGACTTTTGGAGCCCCCTCTCATCTCTGCTCTCTCCGCTCCCATGCCCTTGCTTCCAGAACAGTCCTGGGAAGGCCTGCAGGGGCTGGGAGTGGCCTCAGGGGGTGCCAGCGAAATGTTCACAGTCACACTCCTGGTCCCAAAGTCAGAGAGAGCGCTTGACCAGGCCAGGGGTCCCCACCCCAAGTTCCACTTCTGATAGCTTTGAGCCCAGTGGGGTTGCCTTAGGGGGGCTGAATTCCCTACCCAAACCCTGCCGCCTCCCTGCTCCAGCTGCTATCACAAGTGCAGCCCTGGAGGCTTAGGCGCCATCTTCCCCCATTCGCTTGAGACAATGCCTTCGAGTAACAGAGCAACGCATCTGACTTCAGGTCGTTGCCGTATTGGGCCCTCTCCCACAAATGCCATTTTGCCACCCTCTCTGCCCTCTCCCCTCTGCCTTCATTTGAAACCTTGATCACAGCTTTCTGCCTTCTCCCCGTGAGGTTGCTCACTACGTTGTCCTGCCCTCTGGAGCTGAGACCTCTCTGCTGTTACCTCGGGGCGTGCTCGCCCAGCCCCAGCCCGTTGGACCGTGGCTTCTCTGAGAGCAGGCTCTGTCTCCCCATCGTCCCCGAGTCCAGCCCAGGGCCTGGCTCACGTGCACTGCCCAGGACACTGTACTGACCTGAGACGTAGGTCCAGAAGTCCAGGAGGGCCTGGGGAAGAGCGCGGAGGCTGAGATGTCTGAGCTGATTCCCCGTTCCCCGGGCTGGGTCCCAGCAGACTGCCAGACCCCAGAAGGAGGGTGGCAGCTTCTAGCAGGGCCTCCAGCCAGACCTGCTGGTCCTCTTGGTCAGACCGCGAGCTGGGCTGGGCCTTCTCTAGGTGCTTGCCCACCCCCCCGCCTCACAGAGCCCGTCCCCCCCCCAACACACGCACACAAGGGAAGGAAGACCTAGAGCAGCTGGGAGGGGCCCGGACCTGGCTGGCTGAGAACGGGCAGGGCACTGGGTGCTGTCCAGACCCGTCCTCCGTCATCCCCAGGGCAGGAGCAGCGCGCAGTTGGCACGGACGCCTGCCAGAGCAGTGAACTCTAGAGACAGGATCAGACAGGCGGAGGACCATCATTCTCCCATCAGCGCACACTCACGTGGTTGTCCTCCTCCGCCCGGGTGCTGCCGCAGCGGCAGAGCAGGGGGTGCTTCGAGGCCCCTTCCCTGCGCAGCCGCCACGGTGGGGATGAGCACGTGGCCGCCCCATGGAAACTCGCCACCCGCAGAGCAGAAGCCCCGCAGGAAGGTGGCCCACTGCCCACCACCTTCGTGCGATCTGAGCAGTAACATTAAAAGTCCTGCTTCCCTGTCATCACCGGCTAAGTGGGGAAGAAGGAAAGCAGGGCCCGAAAAAGGGGGTGCGGTGAAGGGAGAGAACAACCGGGGAAGGAAGCTAAGTGGACCGTGAGGACTGAGCTCAGCACCCAGCTCTGCCACCAGGTTGTGGTGTGACTTTGGACTGGTCTCTCCACTCTGGGACTCAGTTTTCTTATCCATAAATGGGACAAAAATACCTGCTATGGCTAAGCCACAAAATTGAAGACACACATGAAACCTCTGAGTGAACAGGGTGGGTGGACTGGGAGGCACAGCGCTCATACAGGGCGATGGGGGGGTTCTGCCCAGACTCTAGCCACACTTTGGGGTCCGCAAAGATTACGGGTTTCCTCTTAGGAATTCCTCTGGAGGGATAAGGACAACAACATCATAACGTTTTCTATGTGTTTGGGGCCAGTTGTTTCTCCCATTCAGTTCTCTCTGTGTCCCTCTCAGGTAGGAATTGTTATTATGTCCTATGGATGAGGAGCTGAGGCCTGGAGAGATTTGGAGAGGAGGGACTTCCACTGTACCCCGAACCCCTGCCCCTAACACCGACATGGATCAGAACTCCCTGCCTGGGTTGTATAACTAGGATGGATTTACGAGGAACTCAGGACATGAGTCATCTTCCCAGGAAATTTCTTGCAGAATTCTGGTCATCGGGGCAGTACTGAGTGTCTTCCACCCAAAACCATCTTTACCCTTCCAGATCTCTCCCTAAGAGTAGCGCCCTTCAGGTCCAGAGATCAATCGGACTCTGGAGCCCCAGGCTTATATTAAGAGTGACCAGCTGCCAACAATGTCAACAACAGGACTATTTCCTCTTAGACCCGTCGTTTATGGTTTATAAACACTTTCACGTCCATTATCTCTTGATCCTATGGGAGGTGGGGGTTACTACCCCTGTTTTACAGAAGAAACTGAGGCACAGTGGAAGGGTGACTTGCCGAAGGTCACAGAGCTGGTCAGCAGCAGGGTAGGGGTATGAACCCAGGTCTGTCTGGTGCCAGCATCATGGTGTTTTCCTCTGCGCTTCGTGCCTTCCTGGGGGCAGAGCGTGGAGTGAGCAGGGACAGCAAACAGGAGCTTCCTAAATTCATGATTCTGCTGAGTCGAGCCCTAGAAACAGACAGGTCCCAGGACAGAGAGCAGGGACGGGGCAGAGCGAGACAGATACTAAGGCCGTGCCAGAAGACAGGCAGTGCCTACGAACCTTCTCTTCCAGGCACTGCCCAAGCTGCCAGTGCCCCCCCTGCAGCAGACCCTGGCCACCTACCTGCGGTGCATGCGGCACCTGGTACCCGAGGAGCAGTTCCGGAAGAGTCAGGCCATTGTGCAGCGGTTCGGGGCCCCTGGCAGCCTTGGTGAGATGCTGCAGCAAAAACTCTTGGAGCGGCAGGAGAAGACGGCCAACTGGGTAAGAGGTGACGGGGGAGACAGTACCCACGGAGAGGGCAGGAGGCAGACCCGGAGACAGGGATTTGAGTGAGGGGCAGGTCGGGGACAAATATGGGACAGACGGCGCTAAAGGGGACAGGGATGGGGAGAGATGGGAACAGACAGGAGGCATGGATTGGGGTACAGCCAGGGCCCGGTGAGGGACAACGAGAGGAGGGATGGGGACAGACGGGGATAGGAATGAGGTCAGGGAAGCAGAGAGGGCGAAGGGCAGGAAGGAGACACGCACAAGGACGGGCAGGGGACTGGGATGGGGGCAACGGGCCACTAGGATGGGAAACCAGGGCGGAAGAAAGGAGCTAGTGCAGGGCAAAGGTGAAGGACAGGCGTGGTGGCCTGGGGAGACCCGGGCCAGAGCAGATAACTGGAGCTCAGTGTATGTTTGTGAAATGAATGAAAGAATGAATGAAGTGAACACTCCAACGATGTGTCCTGATTTTCTCTTGGGGCAGCCAGGACGGGTCTGGTGTCCTCCGTAGGCAAGGTGCCCTTGGAGGCACTTTGGCGGGAGTGGGGGTGTCACGGCGCGCCTCCACTTCTCTCCGCGCAGGTGTCTGAGTACTGGCTGAACGACATGTATCTCAGTAACCGCCTGGCCCTGCCCGTCAACTCCAGCCCAGCTGTGATCTTTGCTCGGCAGCACTTCCAAGACACCAACGACCAGCTGAGGTGAGGCCACGGTGCTCCTGGTCTCCCAGCTTGGGGACCTGCCCAAGGGAGGGGGCCTGCCCCAGTGACAGGAAGGAAAGGGAGCGAGACAGTGACCTCCAGGCCACTGGGTCAGGAAGGAGGCCAGGTGTGGCTGCACTCGAGTAACAAACGCATGGTCTGCCCCAAAATATGTTTATCTGTGGTGGGGTGGGACTAACGGAGGTCATGGGCCTCAGATGTCCCCAGGGCAGTTGCCACTTGGCCGAGGCCCTGGGAGGAGGCGTGTGTCCTGGCACGGGTCAGTACTTGTGGCTGAGAAGCCCAGCCCAGGGCTGTCTGAGAGGGTCTCTGCTGCCCTCCAGAGCCCCGGCTCCAAACAGAGGCCCCAGAGGGGCGGAGACAATTCCTCCCCGCCAGCCGCCACAGCCTGCGCCATCTGCTGCAATTTCAGAGCTCACTGAGCCGCTGGAAGGGCCACCAGGCCCACTGATGACGAGGGAGGGTGGGGAAGGAAGAGGCTCCCTGCGGGGGCCCTCAGAGCCTCTGCTCTCAAGACCCAAATGGGGCAAACGGGGGGGACAGTGCAGAGGGAGGGGTGGGCCAAAGGGGCCCGAGGAGAAGAGGCAGTGCCCACCTCCCCTCTGGGCAGGGCACAGCCATGCTGGGAAGGCCCCGCCCCACCCCTGGCTCCCTGAGACCAGCTTGGCTGGCCTGGAGGCCAGTCAGCCCCTCCCCCTGCAGCCGGGCCTCCCATGGGCAGAAGCAAGGTGTGATGGATGACTTCTGAGAACGGTCGTCAAAACTGCATCTGAGGGGCTATTTTCCTCCCAGTGCAATTAAGCCAGGCCTCATCAGCCATGGACAGTTAAGACGACACGGTCCCGTGGCACAGTCCTCTAGCGTCTTTCCCCAGCTCTTGCTTCCCTTCTCGTTGGCACTAAGGGGGCCAAATTACTGGCTTTTCCCAGGAGACTGGAGTTTCCAAAACTTCAGGGGTCCCAGCCCTGTCCAGCTCCAGGGCTGGCCTTTCCCAGGAAGAGCTCCACCCCTCCCCACCCAGCCCCTCTGGCCTGCTCTGTGGCCCCTCTGGTCTCCTTCTCCTCCTCCTTCCTGAGGTCACCCCAGTTTCCTCTCCTCTCCCCCAGAGCTGCTCCCCCAAGGGAGCATTTTAAATCCAAGGCCTGTGATCGGCTGACAGCACCGGGGGGCATGGGAACCACATCTGATTGGTGCCCCAGCAGGGCCTGGCATATGGCGGGTGATCAGAGAGTCTGGGAGGGGAGAGCCTGGGCCCTAGGAGGAGGGGCTCAGGCCTCACCTGTCTCCGCAGGTTTGCAGCCAGCCTCATCTCGGGTGTGCTCAGCTACAAGGCCCTGCTGGACAGGTAGGGTGGGCCCCGCCTGGGAAGGGTAGTGCCCTGCTCAGGCACATGGGCCTGTGCATCTCTCTCCCCCCACGCTGGACAGGGAGCTCCTCTGGGCAGGGACCTTGTCTATTCCAGCTCTGTGTTCCTGGCTCCTGTCACAGAGCAGGTGTCTCCCCACCCACTCCCCCAGCATCAGGCCCTAAACGCCTGATGGTTAACTTCCTTTTCTTGGAGCAAGCATTGTCCTTCCTTGGGCTTTTCAAATTGCCCCTCCCTCCTCACCGCAGATGTGCGCACATGGTGCGCCTTAGTTTGAGGCTCGAGAACACGTTGGAAAATGGGGAGGAAGGGTTCTTAGAGGACGTGATGTGAGTTCTGCTTTGCCACTTGGGGGAGTGGCCTCCCCACACCAAGCCTCTGTCTCCTCAATGCCACCAAGGTCAGTGGACATGAGGGTGTTCTACAGCTAGCGTGGGCTAGCTTTGATTTCAGAGGAAAGCCCCTCTCCCAGCCAAGCCCCAGGGTGCTGGGGGTAGCGGGGAGAGGGAGAGAGCCTGGAGGACCCAGGTCTCCAAGGCAGAGACTACGAGGGTTTCGGATGCTGGGAGAGAAGGGCCCAAAGCAGTGTCCCTCGTACAGATGAGGAAGCTGAAGCTCAGAGAGGTTAAGTAACTTGCCTGTGGTCACGCAGCTGGGAGGTGGCAGAGCAAGGAGGGCACAGGAGGCAAACTTCACTGTCCGTTCAACTTGATCCAGCTCAGTGTTTAGTCAACCTTGGGGCAGAGGCTCAGACCCCAACCCCTACCCCCGCCCCCGGGATAGGGCCCTTCTCTCTGGAGAGGAGTGGGCAGGGCTCCCAGACCTAGAGGGCAGAGCAGCTCAGGGCTTGGGCCTTGGGGTCAGCACACCTGAATTCAGGCACCCACAATACTTCGCGTGTTGCCCTTGGGCGATGGCGCCTAGTATCATTCCCCATCTGCTAAAGGGGAATAATAACAGTAACCGCCTGTGGAGCCCGTGTGCCTGCCCTATGAGGTGATGCCTGCAAGCTCTGAGCCTGGCCAGGCCCGCAGCAGACCCTCCAGTGCCTCTCTGTGCCAGGCACTCCTGCACACGCTCTGCTTGCTCCTCTCTAAGTGTCACAGTCACTGTCCCATTCTCGTGCTGGGGCCGCTGTCTCCTCGTGGCGTGTCTTTGTCTGCCTCCTCCCAGCACTCACCCCTCCAGCTCACTGCATGGTCTCTGTTTTCAAAGAGCCTCCGCCCTTACAACAGCCCTGCAGGGGCCCTGTCTGCTGGGCTTGGGGACGTGTGCCCATCCATCGCTGACAGTCTCGATGCCAGACTCTCGCGTGTGTGTGCACACGCACACAGACACACATGCCCGGCATATCCACAGGAAGGTTCCCACGTCCAGTGATTGTAAGTGACTTAAGGCTGGAACATTTGAACCTTTAATTCACTCATTGACTCACTTAGTCACTTTGCAAGGTACTGATGCTGAAAAGATGGAGAGAAATGAGACCTCACCCTGGCCCTGAAAAGGTTCTCAGACTATTGGGCAAGACAGACACAGCTTTGTCCCCTCCCCTGAGCCCCACACTCGATCATCCAACCCCCAGACATCCCCACTGGGGTGGCTCCGGTCACTGTAGAGGAGCCTAGTAGAGGTTTGCCACTCGCTGCCGCCCCCTCCGTGCCCCCTGCCGGGGTTGCCCTCCAGTAAGCACACCAGCACACCCCAGCCGGGGGCGGGAACCTAGAAGCCGCCTGTGGTTCCTTTTCTGCATCACACCTTCATCTAATCCACAGCGCTCGGGTGTGACCTCCCTCCAGAACACGTGCCCAGCTCCTCCCCCTTCCTCCCCCACAGCCCACGTCACTTTCCATCTCAGCTGCAGCCTCCTTCCTTGTTCTCCCTGTGACCTCCTTGGTCCATTCTCCACATGTAACCATTTAAAAAGCAAAACATTAACCAAATCACGCTCCTGCATGCTACAGCCTTCCAAGGGCTTCCACTGCATCAAGAATAAAGTGACAGCCCCTTGCCACCCCACTGCAGCCTGGCAGGACCGGCCCTGCCACCTCTCTGGTCTTCCCTTCACTGGGCTTCAGTCCTGCTGGCTCCCTTTCTGCCTTCAGTGCTTCTCAAACTATCTCTGGGGAAGGACTGATTTTTTTGGAAAATTTTTAAAAAACACATCAAAAAATGAATTACTAGAAAAATGGTACAAAGGCACAAAATACAAGACCATGTGTTTTATTATTAGATTCAACAGCCATAAAATTATTTTGCATTGCTACGAACGTTTCTGGATTCAGGCACTTAGCCTGTCATGGGTCAATCACGACAGTTCAGTGTGATGCCCACACTTTGGCTGCGCCGTGAGACACTCCACCCTGCTCTCTTCCATGGCGGTCTCTCGCCTTTAGGGCCCAGCTCAATCTACCAGGTCTCAGTGATACTGTCCCTGGTCACCTCTTCATGCCCCTGCCAGTCACTCTGTCTCACCACCTGAAAGTCTCCTGTTCCATCAGTTTGCTGCTTATGGTCTACTTCCCACCTATACATCCTCATACCTGCACCCCATTAAAGCAGGAAGCACATGCCTTGTATTTTATCCCCAGATCCCAGAATGGTGCCTGCCACAGAGGGAAGGCCCAGCACATATTTTTTGGCCAAAAGGATGGAAGGATGGATGGAAGCATGAATGCATGGTGGACGGATGGTGGATGGATGGATGAGTGGATGCATGGTGGATGAATTGATGGCGGATGGAATTTGATGGATGGTGGATAGATGGGTGGATGCATGGTGGATGGATGGATGGATGGTAGATGGATGGATGGATGGTGGATGGATGAGTGGATGCATGGTGGATGGATGGATAGATGGTGGATGGAGGGATGGTAGATGGGTGGATCATGGATGGATGGATGGATG
>RJWJ010029480.1:0-20588 GCA_004363605.1 Indri indri
TTTCATCTCTATGGCTTGAGCAATGAAGTTTCTTTTAGAATAATATGAGTGTCTTTGCCCAGTGAGTTTACATTCTTGACCTCTGCAGTCCCCAACCCCCAGGCCATGGACCGGTACCAGTCCGCAGCCTCTTAGGAACCGAGCTACTGCAGGGAGCGAGCAAGGCTCATCTGTATTTATAGCTGCTCCCCATCATGCCCATCAGCACCTGAATCTCTGCCTCCTGTCAGATTCTGCATACCCCCACCCCCACCCCACCGACCGACTCCCTGCCATCCATGGAAAAATTGTCTTCCATGAAACCAGTCCCTGGTGCCAAAAAGGTTGGGAACTGCTGCTCTACCCAATCCCCAAATGATTTAATTTACCTAGGTGAATACAATCCTAACAGCACAAAATAGATCAGAGAGTACCCAATAGTAAACGTTTTCTGTATTTGGAGTATTTGAGGTATAGAAAGTACAGCTTAAGAATCCTCCAAAGTGCAATGTGGCCTAACTTATAAAACAGTCCTTACTCAGCACCATCAGACAAATCACTCTCTTTAGTTTCCCCAATGGCAACTAAAATGAACATGAATCATTCAAATGGGAAGAAATTAAGAAACTAATGTTTTGAAGATCAGAAAAGGAATTTAACCTATCTAAAAGAATCTCAAACTGAAGTGTTGAGGATTTGAAGCTCTCATTTCTGGCAGGGAAAATCTGTATTGAAAAAAATTTGTGGACATGGTGGAAGGAATCAAAGACCCCAATTACTTTAAGAAGATAAGGAAATAAACGTTCTATGCTGTGTGACAATACCGTAGGTGGCAGGATGGGAAATGCATGCCATTAGATGGCATCAGGTGGTGCATTTGAGTCTGACCCTCCCATTCTGGGCCACTTTAGACAGGTCACATCACCTCCACCAAGTCTGAATTTTATCTTCTTTAAAGTCTTCTTTAAATTCTATCTAATATTCCTTTACAAATACAAATTGTCAAAGAACATTTTATTCCATTCTTGAGAGACTAATGGAGATGAATCATGTTGAGGAATTTTCCATTTTCTTGGATAAAGCTCAGAAAGGTTGAAGAAATCAACTGCCTTTGATTTTTCCTCCCAATAAACACTAAACCCTTTACATTCTTGAGGCTTCTTTTCCCATGCAATACAATGTGGAATCTGCAAAAGAACACAGCCAGTAATCGTCAGAGTTGAAATCTGACAACCATTCTCTTCTTGAGCAAACTCGAACCAAGCTCCTCTGAGCCCTCTTCTTGACTAAGCCTCAACCTTGGCCTATAAACACTTAAATAAACACCGACACAGCTTCAAACAGCTCAGGGCCACATCCCTAGGATGACCCTAGCCCCTTTAAAGTGCCTGCCTGAGAAAACTCAAGACTGCCTAAAGAATTTACTGCTTGTTCCAGCCAACACCTGAAGATAGGGCCCCCACCTCTGTGGAAGGGAAGGAGCCTGACTTCCATAAGGGCCACTTAGCAACCCAGATGAGTCTCACATGGACCAATCCCCCATTCCCACCTTTTGTAATTTTTCACTTCCCTGACTCCATGGATCCCCACTTACTCCCCTCTCTGCTCCTTCATTCTCCCTTTCAAACTTCAGTCACCTTGTACAAATCAAAGTTGAGTTCAGTTTAAGCTGGACTCTTTTTCCTCTTGCAGTAGTATATTTCTACTAAAATCTGTCTTTACTACTTTAACTAGTGTCCGGCTTTGTTTATCTTTGACAGACCTTGAGTGATGACTTCATTCTGAGGCTTTTATAACACTTGGTTTAATTTATGGAAACCATTCCTACTGTAAACTATTTTTTACAAACATCATAGTGAGTCCCAATTAGCAGTAGGAAGAACGCACAGGAATTGCACACACATTTCCCTTCCATTTTTTCCCTATATTATTTCAAGTTCATTGGTGCTTTGCAGGGCAATAGCCAATGTTTCACTAAACCTAAAAAACATGTAAAAATGGCTTCCTTCTGATGCTGCTTTTCCATGTGGTGAAATAGAAATTGCAGAGGAATATTCATCAGACAGACTCTCACTAATGGGAGTCCTGACTGTGCTGGGGTAAATAGCATTGGCTCCAATAAAGTTTAAATCCAGTGGCTTTCAAAACAAAAGCTGATGAAGTGGAGTGAAATATCCAGCAGACTAAGGAAGTAAAACCTATAATATTTCTGGTAACTTGCCATGAGCCAGGCACTGTCTTGCAAAGTTTACGTATTTCTTCTCATTAATCTTTGAAACATCTCTAAAGAAGAAACTAACACTAATTCTACTTTGCAAGTTTAAAAAAAAAAACCCTTAAATTTGGAGAGCTCGAATAACTTGTGAATGTCCATACACCGGTATATAGCAATGAGGAGCGTGGATTTAATAAGCCTGAGGCCATCTGACTCCAAAGCACTTCCATGTAACCAACTCATCCTACTACTGTGACATAGCACAAAACATTTATTTCTTTATCTTCTTAAAGAAATCTGAGTCTTTCATTCCTTCCACTATATCTGCAAAAGTTTTTTTCAATACAGATTTTCCTTGTCAGAAATTAGAGCCTCAAATCCCCAGCAGTTCAATCTGAGATCCTTTCAGAAGGTCAGTTTCCTTTTTTGTTCTCTAAAACACTAATGTTTTAGTTTCCTCCCATTTTAAATGATTAAAGTTCATTTTCAGTTGCCACTGGAAAATCTGGAGAGAGTGATTTATCCAATGCTACTGAGTAGGGAAAGTCATTGGGGAGGGTGCAGGGACAGGGATGAGGAGGCAAAGGGGAAAGCGGACGGAGAGGGTGGGCTGCGGTGCTGGGCTATGGAAGGAGTGCTGGTGACCCAGCCCAGATGCCAGCACAGACATTAGCACCATGATGTGGCAGTCACTGCGGGAGCACCTGAGAGCTGAAGCCGTGGCATCAAAGACTGGTAACTAGTGGGTATGGCAGGTATACTTGCAGGGAAGTATGTATTCTTCAAGCTCCATCAGAATATTCTTGGCAAAACCCAGGAAGGAGTCCAGGGGGATTTGAAAGAAGATAGGATTAAGTAGGATTAAGGGACAACCTATGAAGAGGAGGGGTTTCAGGGCTGATGAGCCAGCTGTTGTGATGCTAGTTTTATGATCCTTTCTCACCAGCCCAGAGTAGTCTTGAGGAAATGCAGATAATTTTCAATGTTAACCTTGTATTTTGGGGGTCCCCGAGATAATCACTTTTAGGGCTGGGGTCCATTGTAATGGGCCTTTCTTTCTCTCTTCCCTTTATCAGCTAGTCATCCTCTAAATTAGTTGAAGTCTGTAAGTCTTAGACATAAAGCCTGTTGGATGATGCAACTCAGTTGTAATGCAGTGGTTTGAGTATAGGAGTAAACTCCATGATTGAAAGGTAAGAGTGAAATCTACTTTAAGTTACACATTTCAAAAAGACTGATGGTTCATTGGTAGCAGGGGCAGGGGGCAGTATACTGGCCCGAAAGACCTTATCGCCGCCATTGGAGTTGTCTGCACCAGTTGGCCCCATAGAAAGATATCCGTGCACATCCCTGGTCCATGCTGCTTATCTCGCACCTGTTGAGACCCAGGGGCAGAAGTACAACTCCCCCCCCCCCCAAAAAAAAAAAGAGTAAGGAAGGATCCATTTTCCTTGAGGGCCTAGTGGCTGCTGCAACTGCAATATCTCCTGGTGCATGTACCTGGGATGGGGGGCGTCTGCAGCCCTCCACTCTCCTGTTGTGCTGGGGATCTCCCCAACTTGCCCTCTGGTCTAAGGAGGACAGGAGCTGACATTAGGCTTAGATTTTATTCTACCCACATCAACTGTGTTTGTGATCTTGGTGTAAAGGCTCATTCATTTAGAAAAAGGAACCTGCTCCTAGTTTCAGAAATGTAGTCATTAATCTATATAGCACAAGAGATAATGCATACAAAATACCTTGCACAGTAACCTGAAGTTATCATGTTTTATATATTATTTATTATCTTATATATTGTTAATTACTATAATATGTGTGCATAAATATGTATACTCTAGGAATCAAATATCACATAATAACTTTGCTAAGGGAACTATAAATTCATGTGGGACTTGAAAGAAGATGGGAGTTAGGGGACAATATTTTGAAGTTATAATAGGAGTGAGGGTAAAACAGAAAAGATAAGACACAATTCCAACATATTCTCTTTACCAGGTATTCTGGGAGATGTGGGGTGGAAAATTACCATAAGAATACAATCTATCCTCAGCTAGTGATCTGAGAATGTGGTGGAAGCAGATACTGTTATACTTGTTGCAAATGAACATTAAATACCATAAACAGAACATAAAGTTACTTCAGTTTTAGTTTTTGTACTATTACCAACACGTTAACCTCTGTGTTGTCCCCATATCTTGTTTATTTGCAATAGTTTTCCTTGCAATTCCATTCACTTCAGTCTAAGACCTGCCAGATATTTCTTAAAGTTTCTGAGCTATATTACAGCCTAAAGATGTGTCAAAATGGGTGTCCTTACTGGGAACAAATGTACTAGCTTCTGTATCCGATCCTATTCATTTTGATTGTTGCATTGAGCTCCAGTGGCAAAAAATGGGTTAAAGTGGTTTTTTTTTTTCTGCTGAGCCAATTTTTCTTCATATGTTCAGCAGTGCAGCAAAAGTTAATTCATTCTAAAGCACATGGCTTTCCAGCAATATTGTCAATATTATAATGTTCCTTTGCAGCTCTGGCCTAGCCAGTTTATTAGATGAAGGGAAAATACAGATGGGCTGACAAGCAGGGCTGTACTTTGTTGTAGTGAAAAAAACTATCAAAGAGCTCTTCCAAATCATTTTCTTTATTCTGATATATAGGCTTCTGCTAAAGTTCAGAAGTTAGTGCTTTTATTATTTTTTGCCCACCCCCTTCCTATTAGCTGAGCTGTTTATAGATCTTTAAAACAGGAGAGAGCATTTTTTCCCTTTAAGATGGACGAAAAGAAAGCCTACCAATTATTTTTGTTTTGACTTCAGTGAAATCTCTTTAAAAGAAAAAAAAAAAGAGTTCAATACAATTTCTTTAGAAAATGTCCTCCCACCAATATAGTTACAGGCAAGGCAGAGAAAATGTCTGCTGTTTCCTATAATAGGAAATGAAACAGCCTAATAGTTCCTGAATGATTGATGGGAAAATAACAAAAGAGCATATATTGGTGAAGGACAGCTTGCCACCCGGCTGTTAGAAACGTGTGACGGCACGGCTGCCATCTTTGTTGCCTCTAGCTGGACAGGGGAGATAACCCAAGGACCTTATACAGAGGAGGGAAGTCAAAATCAGTTCACCGAGATAAACTTCCATAAACTTCCACCTGGTCAGGATGACTATTCTTTTTGCAATCCCTTCCACCATATACAGGTCCTTGCCCTTTACTCAATACAGCGTTAAATAATGTAATGGTGACTCCAACTTAAAATACTTCATCTATTCATTATATTTTTATTGTATTTTGTGCTCTGGCCAAGCCCTTTTCTACCTACATCCCAGTAGGACAGGAAGTTGATGCTCTTTCTATCTCAAAATTAGGTCAGATATCAGAGCCTTTCAAATGGGAAATTCTCCCTTTTCTTTCGTCTTCTTTAAGGGCCAAGCAGACTAGAAGTTCTCCACTGACAGATGCCTTTGTGCTTCTATAAAAATGTTTAGATGTTCTCCATGATTGCTCCAAAGAGAAAGAAGACAACGTACTTGGTTTGTATAGTATAAAGTGGCTGTCTATATTGGATAAAATTAATTCATTACATACTTCTCAATGAGTATCAGGCATAATGGGATGTAAAGTAGGCAGGCTTTGGAGCAGGAAAGGCCCAGGTTGAAATCCCAGCTCTGTCATTTACTGTTTTGGTAACATTGGGTGAGATACTGAATCTCTTTGAGCTCTTATCCTAATATGTAATTGGATCTAAAAAATAATTACTTATAAAGTTTTTAAAATATTAAATGACCTGGTAAATATAAATTGCTTCCTTCATAGTAAGGAAGGCTCCTTTCTTCTTTCTACATAAAGGCTCAACACTGCCTCATTAACTTAAGACAGAGAATACTAAGTTTTTATACAGTAGAAGACAGTTTTATGTTCTTGAAAAAGGCTGAAATAGATGAAAGAAGGAAAATAGAAAGGAGATGTAAAAGAGAAGCAAAAAAATATAAAAAGCGAAAATGAAAATGAGAAGAAGAAAAGGAAGTTACTTCTAAGCTCCACTGAAACCTGACTCAATTCTGGGATATTTACAATAATGATGACTAAGCCTTTTAATATATGCCACTGTGAAGCCAAAATTCACACACAACAACATTTAATTTAGAAAGTAGGGAAATGCTACAATCTGGATAGGTATATACCAAGTTATCTCAGGAAAATTTATTTCCACATATAAAATTTGAATAAATCTATTTTAATGAAGGCTTCAATTGTCCTTTCCTAGATTAAACCATATGTAATTTAAAGAATTTCAGTGTATTTCATTTTAAAAACATTTAAAAAATCTCTGTCAGGCAACTCCCTAAGGTATCACACACTTTCTGGGCACCCACAAGTGAAGTGTGATTCAAATTAATCCTCAAGTTGTTCAAATAAGGAGCTGTAGCTGAAAGTTTCACAGTTTGAGGAGATATGTATATTTTAAAAGTTACTTATATCTTTGAGATAAGCTCAAAAAAAATGGATTAAAAAGTGAAATTTGAATGAACAGATTTAGATTTAACTAGTGAACTCCTCTAATCCTGAGGGCAAGTCAAGATTACTGAGAAGATAAATTTTGCTTGTTCAAATCTGGTGGTTGCTACAAGCAACCTCCCTGAAAGTGGTGCTCAAGAAAATGCTATTATTCTTGAGCATAATACCATTTGAGACTGCTTGATTTGAATTAACTTCTAACTGACCCCACAACCATTGTTGCTTCTCTCCCCTCTCCCCTCAACCCTCAGGTTTTGCTATAATTCCGTAATTAGAATATTCAGCGATAGCATCTTCAATTTGCAATTGCTTTTTCTAAAGTGCTGACATCTAGGAAATAGTTGTCACTACCTCCATTTAACCAAAGGAGAAATTGTTGTGGTGGAGTAATCCTGACTTGGGCATCAGGACACTTAGTTCTAGCCCTACCCAACCTTCAGAGGTGTGTCACTTAACCTCACTGGCCCTCATCTCAGAGTCAAGGGGTTGACTAGTTCATCTCCAAGGTCCTTTCCTGCTCAATCATCCTATGATTCTATAATGTACTTGCTAAGTGGTTTGCCTAATCACGCAATTACTCAGTGGTCCTCCTGAACTGGAAGTGGATGATCACTTGTCAGGGGCATTGTAGAGGGTGTTCGTGAATTAACAGGAGGTCAGATTATAACCTCTGAAGTCCCTTACAACTCTGATTTTGTTCTGGCATCTGGGTCGGCTGATTCCTGGCCCGGTGCACTATCCATCAGAAGGACATTGCCTCCTCTTGGAAGCAGCCAATTTCTAGTTCATTAATCGAGAGATTGTAAGCTTTAAAAGCAGGCTGTGTGAGTGAACGATAAATATAAACCATTACCAACTCGTCCTCATACTAAAATAACTGCATACGGGAATTCTTTTCATCTCATTGTAAAACAATTATTGCCATGAGAAATAAAGAAGAGAAAACAGAGGCATCATTTTGGTGCCCCCAAGTGGGGAACTATGATGGCTGCAGTAAAATTACACCTGTCTAAGGCATTCAGGGGCATCCTGCAGCCACTCGAATGGGACAGCTGACCCTCTTGAACCATCTGTACCTATTTTTGTTCTACGGGATCTTCTAAATATTTTCAGTCTCAGCCTAGAAAACCCACAGTTATATAAAAAGAGAGAGACTATTCTGAATATCTCCAGGGGTCTGGGTTCTTTTCAAGGGCTCCAGTTGTCTTGGATACATTCCAAAGAGTCCACAGTGATCTGTGGGGCAGGCCTTCGACATCCATCTCAGTCTGTATGTATTGCAGTTCCCAGAGCAATTTAGTTCTCCTCGCACTCAGAATAATGGGCAAATGGAATAAATATCTCTCAGAATAGTTAAGTCCCAATCCACACCCTGGTTTCCACAGCATGCATTCCAGAGATGGAGATCTGGACTAGAGCTGACAAAACTATGGCTTCATTTTGATAGCAGATTTATTAGCATTTGAGAATGTTGGTTGTACACACAGATGCTGTGGGTCATTTATCACAATAGCTAATGACAAGAAATAGTTATCACTCTATAACTAACTATAGCTCCTTTGAGTAACAGGGTTTTATTGAAGAACAAGGCATTCCTTTCCATTCATTTCTCAAGTGACACTCTTAGTATTTCTGACCTTCATTTGAACCAAGTGTCCAGCAATTATTATTTGCTTACCTTAGTTAAAACAAGTTTTTTAACTTCATAACACACTATTCAGAACTAAAGTGTTCTGGGAAGGCTTTATGGAAACTGATAGATTTAAATTAAGAGGAGAGAAAGAAGGTAAAAATGCAAAAGAAATTTCTAAGTTAGGATAACATATAAGCAACCATAGCATGAAAAGTTGGAAGATTTGTTTTTCACTTGGGAAAAGCAATGAGCTTTGCTAAAGCAAAATATTGCAAACTATAAATCATGAATATGTTAACTGAAACAAAAGTATAAGCCATGAACCAAAAATTCAGGTTTTTGATTCTTTGGCTAATCACTCTAGTGTTTTTCCTGTAGGCCAGGGATGAACATAGTTAGCACACATTGCGTATCTACCTGCATTTCTTCTTGGACCTAGGACAGCTATAACTAAATAATTATCATACTCTCTCCTACTAAGCCTTATTGAGACCTCAAAATATTTCTTAATACTTAACTCTAGATAGAAATTACTATCTTTAGGGTTGATTCAAAAGATAAAACCAGCTTGCCACTCCTCACTACTCTAGACAATGACTATGGGAAGACCAACATATTTTAAGGCAGAGTGAAGAATCAGTTGAGAAGGTACTGATTGGGAAGACAGTGACCATTTAGAGGCTTATTGTTCTAATCTAGAGGTGGGATGATGGCTTTTCTTACTCAGTTCAACTAACAAACATTCTCGGAGCACCCACCGTGGGCTAAATAATGTGGTAGGGGATAGAAGTAGGATAATGGCAGTAAATAGACTAATTGAAGGTTTGTGTTTAAGAGGCTGGAAAGATCATGATGACGAAAGCAGAAATTCAGGGGAAAAACTGATCTGGAAGGAAAAGAAGTTTACTCTATGTTGGAAGTAAATGAGTTTTTCTTGGGAAATTCTGTACACAGAGAAAATCTAATGGATCAGATTTAATAATGAAAAAGTACACTCTTATGAGGCAGTGAAATAATAGAGATCCCATCAAGAAGACAGAAAATTGCTATTCGTAGAACTGGGAAAAGACGAAAGATGGTCTAGAATTCTGGAAAGGAAAATAGGAGAGCTCCAAAAAGCAAGTTGCTATCCACAGTGGGCACAGGCTATTGGGATGAGATTGTGTGTTTGACAATTAGGAAATCACTGGTGACATGAAAAAATTTTAACAGAAGAAAAAGTACATTTAGTGTATTTCTGTACACAAGGGTGTAAAGAAAACACAAGCACTAAAGAAATTAGAGGAAATGGGTACTGCAGCACAACAAAACCTTCTGCAATGAAAGGAAACAAGGAATGAGATGTTAGCCAAAGGGGGCATCGAAGGATGGAAGACGCCTGATTGTGTTGAAGGAGAAGGGAAAGCCAGTGCAGAGGGGAGAGGATTGAAGACGTCGGGAAGAGGATAATGGATGGAAGGAGCCAGGGCCTGAGACGGTAGTAGAAGGTGAGACCAGGAAACTGAGTGGCAGGTTGGCAAAAAGAACAAGAGGAACATTCTTTCTTTCTTGGAAAGCAAGGACGTAGAGATAGAAATATCCAGAAAAAGCAAATAGAAATACTGAAAGAGAAGGAAATATTAAAATATTTCTATCTAATATACTTACTAAAATAAGGAATGTAAGAATTTGCAGAGAGGAAAGAATGGCATGGGATGCAATCTAGCATTGGATTCAGGTGATGAATGCTTGGGTGAAATATGATAGAAAGTTTTTCTCATATAGTTACCAAATACTTCTTGTGTGCTTATTACGTGTCAGACAGAATGTTAGAAGCTGGGGATACGATAATAAATGGAACTGATGTTGTCTCTGCTTTCAAAAATCTCATGTTCTAGAAAGATAGATGTTTTTAACAATAAATAAAATTACAAATAAGATAATTGAAACTATAATAGGCACTACAGAGATTAGCAGGGACCAGATCACATGGGTCTTTTCATGCAGTGACAAAAGTTTGGCTATTTTTCTAAGTTCAGTAGAAAGCCACGTAGGGGTTTTAAGTGTGAAAATGATATGATAAACTATTTACATTTTAAGAAAAAATATTGTCATTTTGCAGTGTGGAGAATGAATTGGTGAGAAACAACAGTGAAAACAGAGAGAGTTGGAAGGAGACGGCAGTTGAAAGATTGGCGGGACCTGCTGAAGAGCTGTTCTATTTTCAGTAAATTTCCCAGGGCCTCTACCTTTACTTAGTCTTTTATGATCTTTACTTTTATTATTCTTGTATCTCTTCCTTTTATACAAAGCCAAAGAGTGTGGTAAGTGGGGGACCGATTTCTGGTTTAACCCCAGTGTTGGAAGTGGTGCCATTCCCTGGAAGAGGGTAGGTAGACAGGCCAGGGAAGAGATCTTGGAGAAATTGAGGCTGCGTTAAGTTTGAGATGCATGTGAGATCGACATACAGAGCTATCAAGCATGCAGTTTACTGTGAAAGGGGGAGCTTAGAGGACAGGTCTAAACAGAAGATATAAATAAGGGAAGGATGTGCATGAACCAATGGAAAGAACTGAGATCACCACGACAGAGTATGGAGAAAGGAGGAGAGTGAACAGCCCAAGGCCTCTCAACCTGTGGTTGGGACATTGATCATAGTGACTAATGGTTAAGCAGCTTGCGTCTGCATCCAGACTACCTGAGATAGAGCCTGGTCTCACAACTCAACATTCTCATCATCCAATGGAGATAATCCCAGTAGCCACCTCTTGGAGTTGTTGTGAGGACTAGCATTGCTGCATGCCAAATGCTCTGAACAGTGCCTGGGTATGGGAAAAGTTTAATCAAGTAGCTGTCCTTATTATGATTATCTGGAGATCAAGGAGCAGAGGAAGAGACCACAAAGGAGACAGAATGTCCCCGAAACTATTTAAGGGATGAGTGAAGTCAGAGCTAGCAGGAATTGCTAACCTGGGTACCTAGACATTGCAAGGATATGCCTAGTGATTGTAGAGTGGACCATTTTATCCTACCTGGATCTTATGAAATGCAAACACTGAAATTTTTAGGTACAGAGAAAAAAATCACTATTTATGTATTACACATTGACTGACCACCTGTTGTGTGCCAGCCACTTGATTACACCCTGGGAATAGGGAGATTCAGAAGAGAGGTCCCTACCTTGGGTGAGCTCACAATCTGATAAGGCAGGCAGGGCAGAAATGTGTCCTCGTAGTCTTTACTGATGGCCAGATTTAAGTTAATATCAAGGCTGTGATAGGACTACCTAATTTGGCTTTCTATAAAATGAAGAAATACAAGAATAATAAATGTAAAGATGACAAAGACTAAGTAAAGGTAGAGGCCCTTGAAAATTTACTGCAAAAATAGAGCAGCTCTTTTAACAAAGAACTAATAAAAGCAAAACTCCAACATTAAAAAAAGAAATTTTCCATGTCCCATGGTTACAAATTTTTATTTAAGATTTTACTCCTACTATATATCGAACCATAATGGCTTTTTTCTAGCTATTATATCCAATCCCAATACCCAAAGGTGTTTTTTACACTGTAAAGCATCTTCCTGCATTATTAGAGTGAATTAGTTAGCAAAAGAATGAGATATTAATCCTGTAAAGGTCACATCATCTTGATTACAAGAAGCCAATAAAGTGGAATTCTTGCCTTTAATAGCTGAATGTCATGAGGAAAAACAGACAGCTGTACATTTCCCTCTGTAGCGGAGAGAGATTTTGTTCTTAAAATTATGCTCCTCAAAGTACTGCTGGCGTTTTGTTTCTGAAGACAACTGAAAATGGCATGGCTCTTGTGAGCCTGCATTATGGGGGAATGAAAATCATATGGCCACCCCTAAGGAAAACACTCCTGCCTCGCCCTCATCATAAAATGCTCAATATTTACATGAATTTTCTTCAGGAATTTCATAAACATGAACTTCCTTTTTTCTTTCAGTTTGCAGACAAGGCAACCAGCGAGAGAGAAGGAAACCAATCCCACAACTGATGGGACTTGAGATCAGAGATTCAGTCATTGGTCCCCAATCCATTGCTCCAGCGTGGATCTTGCTGCTTCCAGCTCACCTGACCAAAGGCAATTTTGCTGTGGATTTAGATTTTCTGACTTATAAAAAGTGGAGATGATTGCATCTTCTGCTTTGTCTTAGAAGCAGTTCATGAACATCAACACTAAAGTGCTACATTTAACTAAAGCCTCTCTCTGCTAGGCTCAGGTCTAATGTTCAGGTCCATTAGTTCATTAAACTCTCTCAACAACCCTCTGGCGTACAAACTCATATTAACCTCATTTTTGAGATCAGGCCCTTGGGACAGTGTTTCACTTGGTAAAGCCAAGATTTGCGCCCAAGAAGTCTGGCACTACAGGGCCAAGGTTCTTAACCAATTCATCCCATTGTCTCACGGTGGGCTGCATGTATTATCTCACTGTACGGGTGCATGTGCCAATACACTACATGCACCTCTCTAAGCTCAAACTAAAATAAATAAATGTCATCAAAAGTCTTTGAAGAATAATAGACAATACATGTTTCCAATTATGATACACAATAATGCTGTAGATGTACATGCAAGAGGATCATGAGAGGCTTTTTAGAGTCAGCAAACACTGACCAGATTATGAGTCTCAGGGTGAAAGAGGTGCAGTGATGCAGAGATAGCATTTCTCATGGTGACTAAGTCAGACTGCCTGAGTTCAAATCCTGGCTGTATCACTTACTGCCTGAACTCGAGCAGGTTCACTCTGTGTCTTAGTTTCCCCATCTGTAAAAGGGACGACTAATAACACCTATATATACTTTATTGTTGTCTTGCAAGGATTCAATTACCTAATTCATATAAAAATTTAGAAAAGTGTCTGGCACACACACAAAAAAAACCCACGAAGGGTATGTTAGCTATTGCAATTACTACTAATAGGATTAGGAGTAGTAGATGGAGAAGGAGCAGAAAGAATAGCAGTAGTAATAACAATACTTCTGGCCGTTCGATTCAACATGAGAGTCTGTCTATTCAACGTAACTGTCCTCAACCCATCACCTCCAATACATGGGGTGGAAGTGGTGGGGACTGTCGGATTATCTCCCAGGGCCCCCACTTGTGCTTAGCAGTTTGTATCTACTCTACTGAAGATACAAGAGTGCAGAAAGAGGCAAGTTTTGCTAAGGAGTTTAAGGTATCTTCTCAGCTCAGATGAAGCATCTCCATTTTCCCTCATTTTCTCTTAGTTTGGAACAATAATGTTAAATTATATCATATGCCTACAAGAACCCTTTTAGGTTATTCATTCTACTAATATTAATCGAATTCCCATCATTTCTGTGAGGAGTCAGTAGGTGGTAAGGAGTGGAGAAAGGATGGAAAAATAAATAAACTTGGACCTTGAGCTCTCAACCTTATCTTCAGTTTACGATTGGGGTGGGTGGATGTGAGTTCTGCCCCTTACAGTGGGTTGGGTGGGTTGGAAATGGGTGGAGACATATTGAGCTGTCACGATACTGGGGGACTCTTAGCATTTAGGACTGCAAAGCATCCTCCAACATTAGAGAGAATTCTGCATACCAAAAAGTAGTCCTACCCAAAATGCCCACTTTGAGAAACACTGAAATAAACTATGAAATAAACCATAGAGCACAAGGTTCAAGAAGATACATCATTGGGAACTTAAAATAAAACACTAGGAAATTCAGAGATAGATGGTAACTACACACTATGCAACCTTGGAAAGGCTTCGTGTAGCAACCTGAACTTAAGCAGTCTTGAAGAATGGGCAGGATTTGAATATGCAAGGAGGGGAGTGGAGAAGACACATACGATTTTTGGATTCCTCACAGTGCCTCACAACTAGGGCAGTCATCTAATTTATCTTCCAAAGTAGGTCACTTTTAAGAACAGGGACTATTAATAGTTAGCAATCAGGACAACAAGTACAAATTAGAACTGCCTAGGCAAACTGGGAGGCATAGTCAACACAAGCTAATGGCAAGGAAAGAAATCCTTACTTTACCGGAAGAAAATTAAGGCATTAGCATGATACAAGCCTTATTCAGAAAACATGGGCCAGGCACAGGGACTCATGCCTGTAATCCTAGCACTTTGGGAGGCCGAGGTGGAAAATCACTTCAGGCCAGGAGTTCAAGACCAGCCTAAGCAACATAGCAAGACCCCCATTTCTACAAAACAATAGAAAACTTAGCTATGTGTGGTGGTGTGTACCTGTAGTCCCAGCTATGTGGGAGGCTGAGGCAGGAGGATCACTTGAACCCAGGAGCCGAAGTTGCATTGAGTTGTGATGACACCACTACACTCTAGCCCAGGCAACAGAACAAGACCCTGTCTCAAAAAAAAAAAAAAAAGATGGGGTCGGATAGCAGCCAGATGAGTGCCAGCCAGTTTCCACAAGTGTAAGAATTGCTGAGACAGGTGTCCCAAGACATAGGTCCTGATTTCAGTTTGTCCATATCAAGGTAAGGTCTTTGACCATTCATGTAATGCTTCTGGGTGACATTCTTTCATCTGTAAAAGGAATGGGTAGGAATATGCAATCTTTGAAATCCTCTATAGCTCAGCCACTATTAAGATTTTTCTTGCCAAGATAGTCAGAGACTTATCTAACCATTTTTCCCTGTTCTGCACAGGCTAACTCTT
This sequence comes from Indri indri, assembly GCA_004363605.1. Lineage (NCBI taxonomy): Eukaryota > Metazoa > Chordata > Mammalia > Primates > Indriidae > Indri > Indri indri. The sequence continues at coordinate 14,999 of RJWJ010029480.1, forward strand.
TTCCCCGACTCTCTAGTGTCTTTTTTTGCAGCCAATATAGGTTTTTTTACTATAATGAAATATGCGCACTCCTGGGGAAAAAAAACCCTTATGTTCTACAAAATTATACACTAAAAGTAAGTATTTGGTGGGTAGGGAAGACTGTCAAACCTATGCAATTTTGTTTTTTGTTTTGTTTTGTTTTTTATTTCAGCATATTGTGGGGGTACAAATGTTTAGGTTACATATACTGTCCTTGCCCCACCCTAGTCAGAGATTCAAGCGTGTCCATCCCCCAGTCAGTGCACACTGCACCCATTGGGTGTGTAACCTATGCAATTTTGTAATCAGAGCACTAACAAAAGCAAATTAAATTTTAACTCATAAAAAGAAACATGCTGAATTTCTAATTCAAAACAATACTACACTAGATGTAAGACTGTACCTTTAAATAAAGATAATGATAGCTCATTGAAGGAGTTGTGCAGAGCAGTTGAGGTAAAATGCCCCTGGATCTGAGAAACCATGCAATATGCTCTTCCAAGCAGAGCAAGTGGTCAAACTGAGCAAAGAAGAAATGCCAGGGAAGGCCACCATGTGCACCTGGCGCTCCTGCCCAGCCCGCTGAGCTCCCCGTACTGGCGTATTTAAAGACTGACTCGTATTACTTTGATGACACAAACCATTAGAATGCTGGAAAACATTGCCTATGACCTAACAGAATTTCCACATTATAATAACATGATCCTTCTATTTACTGGCCCTGAGCTAATTTGCATTAGAGAAGCACACACAGGAGTAGAAAAATGTATCTGTGTGGCTCCATTTATCTCAGCATGATAGCATGGAATTCATTCATTCATTCATTCATTTGTTCATTCCACGTGTGCTATACACCCGCCGTGTGAAAGCTGCTGTGCTAAGGCTCATGGGAAGCAAACACATAAATCTAAGTGATAATAAACTGTTATCTGTTCCAAAGCTTAATTGCCGTTTTTGGTAATGAATTCTCAGGACAGAATGTGAATCAGCCAGAAAGACTGAGATCACTTCGAGTCGGACACAGGAGCAGGCAGCGTTATCTGGACTCGCGCTACCACATATGTAATATTCTGAAGTGGGCTGAGGTACATTTTTTCCCTTTTTCTTGTTAAAGTCGTTCTTTCAGAAACTGATTTGTTTTGTGCTGCTTTCCATTCACATCACGATCCAATCAAACCACAGAATATAGGAAAGATCAAAGTAGTGCAGTCTAGCCATCTACAGTAATTCATAGAATATATGAGGCATTAAAATTTTCATTCTTCATTCTTGTAAGAAAGACTATAAAGGTAACCGAAAATGATGCAGAATATGAATTCATTCCTGAGACAATGATTGTGGCAAGAACGGGGAAAGGCATAAACCAACAACAGACCCTTTTTGACTCAGTCCTAAGCCCTTTTTGAAAAACAGTTCTTGCCTGCGTCACTCATACTTTTACTTTTATCCTAGATCTCTTCAGCTCTTCTCCTATCTAAACAGTACATTTACAAAAGCCCAGAAAACTTCTCAAGTATTGGCTCCCTGCATTTTCATCCAAAGCAATTTTACAAGCATCTGCATAAACACAAGAAAAAAAAAAATCTCGAAGCTGTGTCTAGAAGCTGTAGAAACAACTGATTGAAAAATGAAAACTTTCACCAAACAGCAAGCAAGAGGCGGCATGTTAGTCCACAGCACACCACGTCCTGAGCTGTACTCTCCCTGTCGCGGTTCTTTCTACTTACTAACCATTATTATTCCAGAATATGCTTTTAAATTCATATATTTTTGTTTTATAAAGTGAGTCTCAAACTAATGATTCATAACAAATACAATGGAAGTTTCACCTATTTTCAGAATTTTTGTCAGGAGACTATGGACATGAACTTTATAGGAAAGGAAAGTGTGCAAATTTGCATATCTGAACTAATGACCAAAGTAATGTGATCGAGAAATTTATGTACAAAAGTTTTTTTTAAATCCTTTTCTTTTCTTTCTATTAACATACTCTTTCCACTGAATAGGGAACTCAGGGAGAAAACATTTATGGTCAAGTCATTACATTAATAAAATATATGCTAAAGACAAATGACCTTCTAATAGAAAAAAAGAACTTAGTTTGTAAGTTTTTACTTTGAATCAAAAAGCTTCAAGATCCACTGTCCATGACAATCTCTAAGCCACCCATGGTGTGTGAGCCTCCCGGGCATGGCATGCTGGCCGTGCCCACATGGCGGGCACTGATGGTCTGAGAAGGACGGACGCAGGGGCCTTGGGCAATAGCAGAACCACAGCACCCTGAGGCCCCTGTGGGCCCAAGTTACAAGAAGAAAGGTGGGGAACTTAGTCTGTGGGTCTCCTACCCTTCTTTCAGCGGTTTCTCACCTGCAATGTCAACTTCTCACGTGATTCACGTGCCTCCCAGGGCCCTCTCTGATGCAAAACAACACCCCACAGAACCTGACACCAGGAAACGATGCCAGGAAAGGGCGTGGATCCACGTCAGAGGGATCTGGATCCGTATTCCAACCCCACCACCAACCAACTATATGAATTCGGACACATTACTTTGTCTCTCCAAGCCACTTTGATCAGCTATAAACGGGAATAAAACTTACTGCATGGAGTCTTTGGGGGATGAGATCAGATAACACACATAAAAGACCAGGCACAAATCAGTGCTGGGCTCAGACTGTGAAATAACTTGGGATTCAAACCCTGACTCCACCACTTAACTACCGTGAGACTTGGCCGGTGGCTGCTTCTCTGTGAAGAGAAGATATTAATAATAAAAACAGCAACCTCACAGGGTGTCATTATGAGTGTTGGTTTCTTGTTTGTAAAGTGCTTTGAAGAATGCCTAGCACATAATGACAATTTGGCCTTATTTTATCCAGTATTTTAAAGGTGTGATACTCAGCCACTATACATAATAGGGGGCATGAAGATAAAACAGACTCTGCCAATAAACAGGCCACATATTAGTAACAAAGGAAAAAATTTTCCCCCAGAACTGAGGTTTGGTATAAATGTGAGGTGGGGGGGAACATGAATATGAAGTTTTGAAACAGGATGTATTGCTGTTAGAGAAGAAGGCAATGCTAACGTAGGAAGATGGGATATAAAATAGGCCTCTTGAAATTGGCTTGGGTTGGTGAACTTTAGTGAAGAGCTGGAAGAAAAATGGGAAATTTTAGAGACACCGAACACAAAAGAAATCATGTACTCACTATTGAGTTGGAACTAACCAATGAGAACACATGTGCACAGAGGAAAGTAAAACTCAGTGGAAATCAACCAGAAGGGAAGGGGCAAAAACCTACCTGATGGGTACTATGAACACTATTTGGGTGACGGGCACGCCTTTAGCCGGGACTCAAGCATTACGAAAGTGATCCATGTAACCTAAAACATTCATACCCCCTTAATATTTTGAAATTTAAAAAAAGAAAAAAAGGAAAAGAAATCTAATAAAGTTGCTGCTATAGATCAGGGACTCAGTGAGACTTCAACTTAGTTCACAAACTTTTACAGAAAAATTACTCTGCACTCAATAACAAGAACGCTGAGCTGGGAGACTGGAATTCAAAACAGTGGTGTAGCAAGGGGGTGGGACAGTGGTAAAGGTTTGCCCCAGCAAGGAAAAGCATGTTGTTACTAACATTGTTTAGAATTGCCAGTGCATGGTGATAATAAAAGCTGGCTAGCTTTCGGTCACTGTTATTAGTTCATAAATTCCCTACAGACAATTCGCCCCCCACCCAGTGCAGACTGCGTTCACTGCCTCTCCCTTGGTCCTCCACCGTCACCGGGTGAGATATGCCTGTCACCATGTAGGGTAATAAGAAACCATTTAGACGAAAGTCATAAACATTAAGTGGGAGTCATCTCTTCTATTAATTATCAAAATAAAGTCCATTTGGTATAAATATTTAAATATATGAAATGAAATTACTTTAAAATCAAAACAAAAATAGAAGCTACAGGTAAATTTTTATCTTAAATTGATGTTTAACAGACTGCTCAAAACCTAAGAGTGGAATTGTCAGATTTAACAAATAAAAATACATGATGCCTAGTTAAATTTGAATTTCATATAAACAATGGGAAAATTTTTAGTACAACTATAAACCAAATATTGCACAGACTAATAAACTAAAAATTACTCATTGTTTATAGAAAATTCAAATTTAATTGTGTGCCCTATATTTTATCTGGCAAGCCTACCAATACAGCAAAATCTGTATAATGAAATTTCATTTAACAAATCTTCACTGGGATCCTACTATGTGTCCAGTGCAGTTCTCAGAGTTGGAGCAGAGGCAGGTTCACCAGGAAGCGGATGGAGCTTAAGCTTGTGTTTCCTTCATTCGCACAGGTTCCCTCCCTCCTCCCAGGCCCAATGAGGCATCATATGCTTTTGTAAAACTTACATAAATAAGATATTTTGACTGCAGTTGATTCAGACCAGTGTTGCTCATCACTCTGGCTTTCTTTCCATAACACTCCTCCCCGTATGGCGGTGTTGCAGTAGCTGCAGGTAATTTTGCAATTCTCCTATGGGGAAGTTGGTTGGGAATACATTTAGTTCGTGTTTGGTGGGATGTATTTTTGTGGTTTGCAGTCACTTAATATAGTCACATTTTTGTTATTCAGTTGGATGTGGCTGTTTCTTTCAGGAATACTCATGTCACCCTCTGTGCTAGTTCATTAAACCAGAGTTTGTCTGATAATCTAAAAAGATCTGTGGCTGTCCACACTGGAAATACATGCATAGGACAGGAAAAACAAGTCTAGAAATGGACAAAGCCAGAGGCCAGCATGTGAAAATTTCTTCTAAATTAGAAAACTTCTATATAAGTGAAGCTAGATTGGTGTTTCCCCAAATTTGATAACAATTCTAAACATTTCCATGACTTTACCAATAAGAGTAATGAAGCAAAGAGTAAGTTTTCAAACTATTAAAAATGTGAAACAAATTTCAATTAACCATGCTAGAGGCTTTCATTTTTTGTTTTTCTTTATTGAAAAATATATTACAAAATTGTTATTTAATATTGATTAAAGAATTTGCAGCAAAAAATTTGCACAATTTGTATTTTTTAATTTTGAAAAATTTTGTGGTGTTTGTAGCTGTAAGCTTTTTAAAAAGTGTGATTTGGTTGTAATTTTTCTTATTATTCTATACAAATACCAATTTTTATACCTGACTTTATATTTTTAAGAGGTATGGCCAAAACATGCTCCAGGCCTCACAAAAACCTGAATCTAACTCTGGAAATAGTATTAAAAACAAAGTAAATTAAAAAAAAAAAAAAAAACACTCTCATGGAGTTTAAATTTAGTGTGGAAAACAGCCAATAAATAAAACACATAAGTGAAGTAAATAGTATATGAGATGGTGATAATTGCTATGCAATAAAAGAAAAAAAACAAGATGGGAAGTGGTGGGGTGGGTAGAAGTGCAATTTTAAATGGAGTATCTCAATGACTCCCTCATAAGAAGGGGTGTTTGAGCAAAGCCTGGAAAAGGTGAGGGAGTGAGCCCTGTAGATGTCTGGTGGAAGGAGAGCACACACAGGTGGAC